>JAVTVY010040642.1:0-19609 GCA_036873755.1 Hanleya hanleyi | reverse complement strand
GACTAGTGGGAAGCCATCCCTGTTCCGATTGTAGATGTAAAATCCCCTTATCAAAGCAGTCAGAACCTCAAGTTGCGTATAAACTCTGATATTACTCTGAATTATGTCAAAGAGATCATACAGGAGCAAAAAACTGTATTTGATTATTCTGTATCAGGTAAATTGAAAGGCTATCAAGCCAAAGTCTTTCCTACAGAGGACTAGCCATGCTTCTAAAAGGCTCTACCTGTTGCATATGCCACAAAGCAGAAAATTGACAGGAGCCTTGATGAACTTTTTGCAAAAGATATTATTGAACCTGTGAAATTTTCTGACTATGCCTGTCCGATATTGGCTGTTAGGAAGCCGGATGGTACCATCCGCGTATGTGACAACTACAAGCTCACGGCAAATAAGTCCTGAAATTGGAACAATATCCCCTTCCTACTCTTGATGGTTTGTTGCAAAGCTTACAGAGTAGACAGAAGTTCACCAGACTCGATCTTTCTCATGCATATCATCTAATTGAGTTAGAAGAATCGGCCCGGAGGTACACAAGTACACAACGATAAATACCCGTGGCTTATTCGCACCTCCATTCGGAATAGCCTCAGCTCTCGCCGTATTCCAGCGCACAATGGAGTCACTATTGGTTGGCATTCCTATGTGCAGGCCTTACCTTGATGATATCATCATAAGGTGTCGCAAAGATGCAGAACGTTTAGCCAATGTTAGAGAAGTCCTGGAGCGCCTTGATGAGTGTGGCATGATGCTGAGAGAGGATGTGTTCCCGTAGGACTCCGTTACTTACCTGGGACATCGTTTGGATGTCGAAAACAAGATAAATGCTATTTAAGAGGCACCTGAGCCCAAACACCAAACAGAGCTTCAAGCCTATTTAGGTTTGTTGAGCTATTACCGAAGGCTCCTTCCTAACCTATCGAAACACATTGCTCCATTGACAGAATTACTCAAAGTAGAGTACATAGCAATAGGTCAGCGTACTGGTGTTACAAATTCCAGAAGTTCTAAGGAAAAAGCCCATGGAAAACTATTCCAGATCCCAAGTTCAAATGGGATCGGGAACACAAACGTGCTTTTCAGAAGTTTGAAGCAATTATTGCAAAGTGATGACTGGCTAGTCCATTACGACCAGGACAAGCCAATCTTACTGAGACCGATGCCAGCCCTTATAGAATGGGAGCGGTTATCAGTCATAAGATGCCTGTTGGAACAGAAAGATCAACTGCCTTTGCATCCAGAACCTTGACTTCCAATGAACGCAATTATGCACAGTATGAAAAGGAACAGCTATCTATTATTTTTGGACTGAAAAAATTCCATAAATACTTCTACGGACGTCCATTCACTATTGTGACAGACCATAAGCCTTTGGTATCCCTGCTTGGTGAAAAGCCAGCCAGCCCAATGACATCAGCCAAGGTTACCCGTTGGCATATGATCTTTTCGGGTTTTGAATACAAGATTGCGCACAGGGGTGGCAAAGAGCATGCAAATGCAGATGCACGTCCCCGTCTACCATTGCCTGATACAGATCAGATGCATTGGCTGTTCGATGGTCTGTGCACGGACTCTAGTGAAAATGTCCAGATAAACTTGTTGGAAGAGGTCGAAACCAGTCATGTTGAGGCTGAAGAGATTGAGGTCAGAACGAATTACAAGCGTCTGTTCCGTCATAAATAATTTAGCCGTCGTCCATTAAAGAATATCCGCGTCCATAATCCAAAGACCCATTCCGTATTCCATATAACAGCATTAGCACCAAATTCAAAAAGACAATCATAGTATACATAAACATAGGCTAGTTTCTTGCAAGAGAGAAGCGGTCAACAGTTTTCAATGATACCGCCAAGACATCATGATGTTCCAAAATATCAAATCCGTATCGCTGATCAGTATTGTTGATCCATATGATATTCGTTGCAAAGTTGTCATCTAGAAAATGAAGTATCTCAGTTACGCATTGATTGTGACTGTTCATATAAGCACCATGAGGATCTTGAAGTACATGGGTTCATACGGCCCCCAGCCCAGCGTTAAGCGGAATTAGACACAAGTTACGAAATGTAACGCCATAGATCTTGCACGCTACGCTCGTATTTTGCTATCAGCATACGATATGTATCGCCAAATTTGAGTGGAGGCGCTTGGTGGTATAGCCCTGTTTTATAAGTTTCTGCAGCAATTTTTTGTGACGTTGATTAAAATCATCACATTTAACACAGGATTTAGCAAATGCTACTAGGCGGGATATGTATTCGCCATATCAGAGATTCGGTCCCCTCTCGTGTTCGCACGTACATTCTGCAGGGTTGGCCAGCATCTGTACGAAAGGACGAGCCGTTCACCCCTTATGTTCACAAACGCGGAAAGCTTAGTGTTGAAGACGGCATTGTCCTCTGGAGCCAGAGAGTAGTTATGCCCAGTGACAAGGAGTTACGACGAAGACTGCAAAATGAACATCCAGGAATCCTCAAGATGAAATCTCTATCTAGGTCGTACTTATGGTGGCCTGGTATTGACCAAGCGTTGGAAAACCATGTCACTGACTGTGTCATTTGTCAAGAAAATCAAAGACAGCCTCAACACGCTCCGATACATCCATGGGAGTTTACCGATAACGCATGGTTACGCTTGCACATTTACTATGCTACCATCCATGGACTAGATGTTCTTGTCGTAGTAGATTCTTACAGTAAGTGGATTGATGCTGTACGGATACAGTCCGTAACAGCAGGCAACACTGTTAAAGTAATGCGCAAATTATTTGCGACACACGGCTTACCAGAGACGATAGTTAGTGACAATGGCACTCAGTCTCTTTCCGAGGAATTTAGCCATTTTTTACAACAAATGGCGTAAAACATGTCTGAACAGCACCACATCACCCGTCATGTAATGGATTGGCGGAAAGAGCTGTACAAACTGTAAAGGACGGACTGAAATACGTTCATGGACCAGACATAGAAAATCGACTGCAAAAGTTTCTAATGAGGTATCGCATAACACCTCATGCTAAAACTGGAAAGAGTCCCATTGAACTATTGTTCCAAAGACAAATCAAAAGTCATTTAGATCAAATACGTCCAAACTTGTCTATAAAAGTGAAACAGAAACAAGCACAAACGAGGATCTCGCGGAATAAGGGTTTACAGGTAAGAGTACTCGGACTTCATGACTCGGTTCTGGTGAAAAATTGTGCCTCAGGACCAGTAAGGTTGCATGATGTTGTTAGTGGCATCTCAAACCCTTTTATATATGAGATTCAGTTAGAAGATGGTCGACACATATAGACCACATTCGATTTTGTAGCTCAAGCTCGAGATGTGAGGTAAGCACACGCATATTCTTTGGTAGACACACCATGCTCACAAGTAACTGAACCACTTGCAACCAATGTGCAAGATATTTTGACAAGGCAAAGTACTACTCTTTCTGAGGAAGACCCTGGCCTGGCCCCTGAAGTTAGAACATATGAGCCTTCAGAGGTGTCTGAATCACAGAGAAGGGCAGATACAGCTCATACTGAAGTTCAGTCAGTCAGAAGAGAATCTCAACGTGTAAAGCAACCAAGTGTTAGTCTTAGAGATTACATGGTGTACACATAAACTGACTGATCGAGATGGTATTATTCTTGACTGGTTGAAAAGTCTCGTACTCGAGAATCAACTCATTCATTGTGGTAATTTGGGAGGTTATCAACTAGTAATTCACAAACTCTGGTATTTCATGTTAAATTTGATTGTAATTGCATGTTCGTTCATGATAACACTCAATTCAAGTTAAGTCAATCGATTGAATTAAGCAACCAGTGTCAAGTCGATAGATTGAATAGCTTTATTCAATCAGATTTTTGAATTTTTTTAATAATTCATCGACTGTTTAATTTCTGAACTGAATTGATTTTTCTATTTCATGCCACACTGTGTTCTGACTGAAGAGGGGGGAATTTAATGTATTGGACTGAAAAGATATCACCCCCCAATGCATGGAACTTTGGGGATGTCCCCAATATCTACTGTATGAATATTCATGAGAGGCATGCGCGAGAACGAGGCTTGCCATGCCGGTACCGGAGCAAGAGCTCGAATAAATGATGCAGTCCAAGTCTGGTGTTTTGTCATCCATCCTGTTGTGCGGACATAACAAGAGCGGACAAACGGTGACGTCTCCCAAAATGTATTCACTCAAAATAGAATTCTGATTTTCAGTGATTTCCGGATTTTTGAGCCAATAATTGACTTAACTTGTGATCTCAATTTTGCTTTGTAACACATCGTGTTCTCCTCGTAGCTACTCTCAAAATTATGATTTTCGATGATTTTCTCATTTTTCCGCCATAGTGACCTCGAATTTTGACCTAGTGATATCAGTTTTTGGTGCTCGACATCTACGTGACTCCATAGCTATATCCTGGCGAAATTTGAGAGCGCTTCGTATAAGATTTTCCTTTGAAACACGAATATGAAATGATTTTTGAGGGAGAAACAATGAATGAAGAGAACAGTATCTTATACGCATCCTACCTTTCGGGAATCTTTCGCATTGTTGGAATCAGGTTCGGTAACTCCGTCTTGTTGAGACCCGATAGATTGACTGGACAGCCCGATTGTCTCTTTTACATCAATACCATTGGCCAATGGCGTCGTTTCGAGAACATTGCCAAGCTGCCCTAGTTGTTCTTTGCCGAGAGACTTTCTTGGTAACTTTTCCTTTGTCGACAGAGTACCTCTTCTCCTGTGACGTGCTATTTGCAACATTCGTCCATCAAAGCTCCGTCTTTGTCTGGAAGCAGTCAATTTGGTGCTTGTGATTTGAGATAACCTAGGAGTCCTGTGTGAGTATTTTGGCGTGCTTGTTACTCCCATCATACTCAAAGTTTCCACCATTTTTAATTTCCTTTTTTCTAAGAATTTGGCAAAGTCATCATTTGACTGATCAGGTGAATTATGGTCCAGTCCGTGAACATTTCTCGAAACATCCTCTCCTGCAAATGCAAGTTTGAGGGGTGGTAGTGCTTTTGAGGAAAATTCCAAAGACATCGGGTCTTCTTCTGATATTTCTCTCATGGCGGCCAGTGTTAGAAGACTCGAATACTTCTGTCGAACCATGTCCCAATTGGGAGGCTTTTGTTTGCTTAGTCCCTCTCGGATGTATTCCAGCATTGTTTCGCTCTTACTGGAGCGACGTCCGTCATCTTGTGAATCCTCTAGCTGTGTCATATCTGTTTTACTCATATTATAATACACACAACCTTCACCTGAATGAAAGATCAATTTGAGATCGATTGGTTTACTGTTCTACAACTATGCCTCAGAGAAAAACAATAGTTTGCCATATTCCCATTGTTAAATCACAAGGTCTCGCTGTACGTGCTCCTCACAAAACCTCTTGGAAATCTCCATGACTTCAGTCACACATCTGAAAATTCACTGCACCGATACTAATAAACCCATTCTTAACCCTGTCTTGCCGTTTCAGTGTCAAAACTGTTCAGGTTATACTGTTAATGGCCAAATTGTAGAATCGCAGACGACATGTTATTCGTTTAATTTCGGGTAACTCCGGTGCCCTGTTCATAGAAAAGTCACAATCTTAGTTATGCTGTACTATATATACAAAACAAAATATACTAAGTAGGTAAATCTTTTGAGGCTCTTATGTAACAGTGATGTAAATAAAATAATAAAGACTTCTACATACATTATAATAGAAAATAATTTCTATTTTATCCAAACCTTAGCATTAAAAGTAATAATACCGCCAATTTTTTCGCCACGAAAGATTGAGACGATCGTGAAAGTCATTCAAAGACTTTCCATCTTCAGTATTTTCAGGTTGTTCACCGTCGTGAGCCTCGGTGGCCGATTCTCTCCTTCCACAAGGATATGGACTTATATTCTTAATCTCATAATCCCAAGTTACCCACGAAATAAGATTACGTCCAACACGAATACTGTATAGAGTGGTGTTCAATGCTTTGTTCAGGTGACTTGTTTTTTGCACAGGTGAACTGATAAATTATGTTACTGTGTGCATACTAGTATGTCCGTGCGTGTGTTTGTTAGACAAGCTGCAATGCTCCAATCCATTCAGGCCACATAGCTGAAAATATCCCTCAGACTTTTTGCAGGCCCAAAACATGCAAGTTATGAATTCTAAACGAACCACTTTAACCTCTTTTTGTTCTTCTCATCGATTGGCCATTGAGCCCGAAGTCACGAAGATTTATCAGTTACTTTTCCATAGATGCTAATTATATAAAGCTTTCTTGGAGAGTGAGTGTGTACAGGATTTAACGGCGCTTCAATAAATTTTCCGTCATATCACGACGCTGCCTAGATGTGACAAAGCGGTCCGGTTGCCGCCTTTTTATAGTGCCGCCTCCATCACTGAAGCACCATGCCGTAGGCAGGCATGATACTCCAACCGTCAAATTATGCTGACACAGGACCAAACAGTCCTTTATCTGTTCGCTTCATGCTGAGCGCCAAGCTTGGAAGCAACACGTTCCATGTTTTAAGTCATTGGTCATTTGCGTACACTTCGCCATCCATAAGATGGCTTGCGAATCGTGTGTCGCCATTATCGCGGAGCGATATCCGATACTTTACCGTATACTGTTCGGTCTTCATCCGGTGGAGAACAGGCTCGAGAAATCTGATAAATTACAAGTTTGTCATACCACTTCTGAAACATATATTGTCTGGGCTTACAAGAGATACAGATATGAATAACTTCCGTATCATCCAAGAGGTGTTGTATATCTAGACTTTTGAACAAGTTGGACAGCACATGACTCGAAAATGGCGGGTTACGTTGGGGTTACGTCTGTAGAGTTTAATTGATTGACTGACAACATCACGTGGTTTTGATTTCGGGGAATTCCCTCATTTATTTGCCGAAAGTAGGCTGAATATGGATACACACGATCCCAGGGTCAGTCTTACCGCGTTTAGATAACCAATATGGTTACAGGTTAATCATTGGTATGACTAGGTCCGAGATCGATCCGTGGACCTGCTGCTTGCGAGTTAGACTCTCTAGACACTAGACCGACACAGTGTGTTTGTCATTCTTAGAGCAGAATAGGTAAAAAAGAAGTGACGTCATTAAAACTTGAAGAATTCCATATCTCTGTGTAACTTTTACCAAAGCAAGAATATATTAGTGTCATTTGCATTGAAACACGGAGCTACAAAGAGCTGAGGGTATGGTCATTACCACCATGTGGAATTATCCAATCATTGAGATTTTGTGATTGCCACTTCCTGTTTTGGCCCAGTTAATCGGTCACTGACATAAAAACTAGCACTTCCTGCTTATCTTGATGTTCTGTTGTAAAAGTCTCCCATTCGTTGACCACAGAAGGTGATGAAAGCCTTTACCAAAACGTGATCAGGTCTGGTCAGCACCAAAAAAGGCGATGAAGTCATTTGTTGATGGTCAATGAGTGAGCATATCAGCTTATCACCAACAATATAGGAATGTTCATCACCCAATAAATGTTGGAATAGGATGATGGCTCTAACATATCAACTTCACCTATTGTTGAAAATGTTATGTCCGTGCTGTAGTAGTGGATTGTGATCAAAGTTCAGGTATACCTCAAGTTTATGGCAACTACTGACGGTCAACAGGTTATAGTCACTGTGAACCAAAATCCAGTGAATCCTTTTGTACACATTTGAACTCCAGGTCAGGAATGTGAATTGTGGTCAAACTTTAGTTATACCTCTAGCATATTGCGAATGAAACGCCTGTTGAGTTTGTCTGTCCGCCCGTCCGTCCGTCTGTCTTTCGAACTTTTTTTTTTGCGTCCAAACTTCGGATATAAACTCAAGCTCGGAGGAAATAATAACCCAGATGGTCCTGAGATCAAAGGATCAATCAAGGGTTACTGGAACCATCACCTTTTCATGTTTATACTTATTACGATTGTTCTATCTGTAATATAATCGCGAGAGATAAATCAAGTAGTCCAGTAAATTAAATGTGAAGTTTTTAATTCTTTGGCGTGCGATATATTCTATTCCATGTTATATATATATGTACCAAACTTTTGGTATAAGTTACCCTAGGGGTAAAGAGAGCCCTATTCAGTCTGAGAAGCTACAGAATAGATAAATTTTGATTGTGATGTCCTTACCATTTTCAGTTTAAATCTGTGGAATGTGACCAAGTTTTTCGTTACGCCTCAATGGCAAACAAGAGACCTATATCGATTTATCCGTCTATCCGTTCTCTGGGCTGTTGATTGCGTCCAATCTTTGGATATAACTTATAAACTAGAGGAAAATAATAACCCTGATGAATCTGATATCAAAGGGTCAAGGGTCATCATTTTTGTCTTTTTGTCTGCAGTTAAAAATAGCGAATAATTAGTCCAGTAAATCAGACGTGTAGTTTTCAACTATTTGATGTCTTATCTGTAATAATTATTTGCTCAGAAAATGGTCTTCCGTCTTTGGTGCCTTACCCGTAATGTTTATTTGTCCAGAAAAGGTTCTTCCGTCTTTGGTGCGTTATCTGCAAGAATTGTCTGTCCCGAAAGCGTTTCTCTGTCTTCGATGTCTTACATGTAAGACCTTGTTTTGTTCGTAAAATGTTCTTCCTTCTATGATGCCTTACCCGTAAGATTAACTTGTCCAGTAATTCTCTTCTGTCTTTACTCACCTGTAAGACTTACTCGTCCAGGAACTGTTCTTCCTTCTATGGTGCCTTACCCGTAAGATTAACTTGTCCAGTAATTCTCTTCTCTCTTTACTCACCTGTAAGACTTACTCGTCCAGAAAATGTTCCTCTGTCTGTAACAATAATTTGCCCAGAAAATTTTCTTCTATATTTCATACCTAACCCGCGAGTCCACAAACATTTCTTCCACCTATGTTGTCTTACCTGTAAGAATGCCCAGAAAATGGTCTTAAGTTGAAGGAAATAAGAATCCAAGAAAACGGTTCATGCAGTGTCTCTCCATTCAGGTGATGCAGTTGTTGTCTTTGAAACAAACATGGACTAGTGTACCCCAGGTTAATTATATATGTTTATACAGAGAGAGAGAGAGAGAGAGGAAACAATTGGTACTGTACATCGACTTATCTCGTAGACATGTTCTAACTGGAGCTCGAAAGCATTATTCGATCGACCAGTTATGCCGTTGAGCGAAGCTTCAATTATTTAATACATCGATTAGTCATGTTGTTAGGAGATGTACAAAACAAGGAGAAATAAACAATGAAATTCTATATATTTTAATGGATCTCTGTCTACATGTATTCAACTTGAAGATTCACGCACACAGTTATTTTTGGATTCAGGAGTTCTTGAATTAGTTATTACTAGCCGTTACCATTGCCGCGGCTAATAGTCCACATGGAACAAGTATACTTATAAAACTGAAAGGGGTTGCTCTGACCTCCACTCCACGACAAGAGAGAATCATTTCCCCAAAAATACAGCGTAAAACTCATACGGTAATAGCGTCTGGGATAAATCATGCGCGTGAGACGTAGGTGGTGGCCAGTCATTCGCTTGACATGTGCTGCAGGCATCATGCGCGCCACCAACGTTCAACAGCTTCGTGTGTCGTTGATATATGTATATTTTTGAATAAAATACTAATTAAAGTAATGATTCAAATTATATGGTAAAAAGAATCCTATATTAACTTGATCATGGGATGAAAATTCCCACTCTCGAGGAGGAAAATACATCCCAACCTCGCCTCGGCGGATAGGTTGAGAAGATGTATGTTTCTTCTCTCGAGTGGTAATTTTCATCCATGATGGCGCTTTCTACATGTTAAATCCGTGCCACAAATTCTATTTTTGTGAAGGAATACAATTCTTTTTAGTAAAACACCCTTTTGGATATCGCCCACCCCGACAATTGTCTCCTATTTTCCGTCTGCATCCGTCGACTCTCCTGCTGCTATATTCAGTTTCTTCCCCATTTTGGCTATGATGTCAGTTAATTTCCGCTAGTTTTCTCGGTCGATCGATCGATCGATCGAGAGAGAGATGGAGATTTAAAGTCGCGTTCAGCAATATTTCAGCAAGAGCGACGATCAAATGAAACTCTTAAGTACGACAAGGATGTACCTGTATGTCTCTTGCTTAGCATTCTCTCTTGCAACTGGGAAACTAGCCCATGTTTATGTATACAGCTGGGAAACTAGCCCATGTTTATGTATACAGCTGGGAAACTAGCCCATGTTTATGTATACAGCTGGGAAACTAGCCCATGTTTATGTATACAGCTGGGAAACTAGCCCATGTTTATGTATAGTATGATTATCTATTTGAATTTGGTGCTAATGCTGTTATATGGAATATGGGAAAGGTCTTTGGATTATGGACGCGGATATTTTTTAATGGAGGACGACTGAATTATGAATGACGGACCAGATGCTTGTAACAATCCAACAACATTCTGAAAATGATAGTCAACACATCAAAGAAATGGTACCGGGTACATACATTGAAAGATATTTAACAAACCGATAGCTCTCAAATACCTTAAAGTCAAATTTTCTCTCACCTGACCAAAAAGATCTTCCAAACTAACTGCTCGATAAAAGGAATCTCTTTCAATCTTAAAATGAATACAACTTGCAGATTGATATGGCTTTGAACTTTGGATGAGAATATTGTGATGTGGTTTCACAATGATTTATTTTATTAGGACATTTATCGCGATCGGTTTCCATAATAGCTAGTGTAGCTGGTAAGCTAAACACTTCACGCATTTGGGCTAAATGAAACTAAGATTATCGCGTATATTGATAGGTCCTTGATAGACTGAGTACATGTACGTACTAGTGAGTGTAGCATATACATGCTTGGTATAGGCTATGACGGCATTGTTGATGTCGGCTGACGAGCCCTTACAATCCCCGGTTAGGCTATAGGAGTCTGGATATTTGTGAATATTTGTGGTTATTTATTTGTATCACTTCATTATTGTTGTTTGGATCCTCAGACGTTGGATGACAAATTGGTTTCAATTAACACTTATTGGCAACTTTCTTAAGTGCAGTACATATTGTGTCCATGTCAACCATAACATTTCTAGCTTTCACAATGAGTAACATAACGTCCAAATGTTAATCTTTCGGGATGAGGTATGAATCAGCACTGACCATGCTAGAGAAATCTGATACTTGGTGATAACCATGGAAAACTGTTTGAGACATAACCACAGGATAATTGTGTCCGTGTTTGAATATTTTTGTTGCAACAGTATTGAGATACCATGCAGTGGTATGATTTGGACAATGTGCGTTGTCATTTGTGCAGAATTATTTTGTCATAACTGATCGAGTTTCTCCGCGTGAATCCTTTCTACTGACATCACAGTTTTTCTTGCACTGAACTGGTGTATTAGTTATGTTTCGGAATAAGTGTGTTTTTACTGGTGTGGGCTGGAAACTAGAGTCTGATACTCTCTATTCTAAAGAATTCGCATTTCTTGCAGATAGGATTCAAATGCCTAACGTTGCCATTCCCAACCTCTTGAACGTTACAAGTATTATTGCCCGTTTGAATGCCACTCCTTGGCAGGCATTGAATATGACAATTGACGCATCAGCGCGTGACAATTTGACATATATTTCTTTCACCATGGTTTTGCTGGGTATCCTTGTCGCGATTTTGTATATCTTTTGTACACGTTGTAATGTGCATAGATATTGTTCTCAATTTTGTTTCACTCGGTGACATTGGAATGCATGACCTGCCACTGGACAGTACTCTGACGACTGCTTCACGTGACCATGTTCTTCCATCTTTGTATCCCCCTTTGTAATGTTTTTGTTTTTCTTTCTTTCATTACTCTTGCCAGTGGGTCTGCGTTTTCCGGTCGGAAACGTACTCTCACTTGAGGTCAAGTCCTGATGTATCGGTTGCTGCTGACTTGATTCCTCATGCAGTTTCTAGCACCATTTCTTCCGCTCTTCTTATTGTTCTAACTCTTTTGTTTATTTTTGTTTGACTGTTTTGACATTTTCATGTATTTGAATGCTGTTCTACATGTATTTTGTTTTGGTAAACTATTTCGCACTTGAAGCTGAGGTGATCGAAGAATTTTCCAGCAGTTGTTTTGATTTTGTGTAATGTTTTGATACATTATTTTGACTTCGCGACTGAGGTGCTTGAAATGTTTTCAGGCAATTGTTTTGGTCATACTTGACATGTGCACACTTGCAGTGTGACTGGCATGTTGTATCACATACCTCGAGTATTTGCGTTGACAAATTTGGATAGCTATGGAATTATGACCTTACGCTCTGAACATGGACTATGGTAATTGAATAATTGTTTTTGATATTTGCCTGTTATTGCGGATAATGAACTCAGCTATGAATACGGACTATTCACTGAAATTTGGATGTCATTTTAATGAATTATGCATTTTTTCTACTTTGAGATGAATGAACTCTCTTGCGGTCGTATCATCCATTTTTCGTTGATGGAAGATGTGTGAAATATGGAATTTCTTAGCCACCATACTTTCTCGTACAGGTAGACTTCTTGCCACCATACATGTCCCAGCAATTTATATAATTTGTGTGCATGCAAGCTTAATATATTATGATGTTCTGATTTGGAGTTCTGTTTGTTTTGACAAAGCTATTTCCGAGATTCCATTACATGACCTTTCAGGTCAGGTTTTTGTAAAACATAAACAGTTATATAACTTTAATTTATATGGGATAATATAGAGAATGGTTATGCAACTGCATTTTGTAATCCCGAATTTGATGTGCGTGTTTAGATAATGAGACAGATAGCTGAGCGGGAAGTCACAACTGTCCTGAAGATTTGACGAGTTAGCTTGCCCATTTATTATGTACTCATTCATTTAGAGCAGTATAAAAGAGAATGTCAGGCCTTTTTCAAATTACAATTATAATATCGCACTGCCCTGCCACCAACGGTATGATGAGTAGAGGCTACCGATAGAGTTTCTCAAGACATGGAATACACATGGGGGCTGAAACCTTTTTTAATAAATGTTCCTGAGTCAGTCGTAATGGCCGATTCAACAACACCTAGTAATAGCCTGATCAAAACGATCCGGACTAAAGACGAGTTATATTTTTCTTGAACTCATGAAGTTTGCGTATATCCTCAGCGTCCCATAAAGATTGAAACAGCTTTCTCATACAAGGCCTGGGAACACTATGGGGAACTTCACGATGATTAACCTCACCATTCAGTGCTGCCTTAACCTGTGTATCAACATCAATATTTCCTACGATGTCAACATCACTAGATAGCCAACAAAACAAAATATTGAACTTCTGCTCAACTTAACAGTCATATAATTTGAGAATTGAAGATTTGTTTTTCATCGCCTGAAGTCATGATAGTGAGAACATGAGATCTTTATTTATTTTGCTGAAAGCAATACCTTCTAAGGCCGTTAAAGGTGTTTTAGCTTCAGCAATAAAAGTATAACTTTTGTCTAGTAAAATCGGTTGGTTTGGTTTTGGAACCAAAATAGTAACACATGCCATTGTCACCAGCTTTGGAACCATTAGTATAAATAGCCTGATGCGATTCAGATTTGTCTCTCATTAGACAAAATTCTTGCTGATAAACAAGTTGGTTTGTGTCAGCCTTTTTAAATTAACGCCGTGTAATATCGGGTGTTCTCCAAACGAAAGCCGAAGGCCCAGAAATCCCAGGGGCTTCGTTTTGGTTTTCCCCAGAAACATTCTCCTGAGTCTGAACTGTTTGTGGTTCCACAATCTCAACACACTCTTTGCCTTGGGCTCCTCCTGGTCATGTAGCAAAGCATCCGTTTTATCTTTCTTGCTAATCGGACTACGAATATCAGTGGAATTATCAACATCTGTCTCATCACAGAGGTGAACAGCGGTTTGGGAACTTGGAGACATGGCAATGATATTTCGTGGTTTTCATGGTAGACTTTTCCACTCATTGAGCTTAGCATTTTCTTTGGGGCCCAGGATTCAAATTTAACAAAAGGTTTTCACTCACACTTCCAGACTACCCATCTGATTGATTCTGCTGCAGATTTGGAAATCTTCTATTTTGCTCTTATCAGGGTCTAACAGATAACAAAAATTCGGGATATCCATTTGTGTCCCCAAACTCTAGAAATGGCGAAGGGAACAGGACAAAAATTCAGAGAGAAATGGGTTTTTTTGTTACAATTTGCCAGTCGTTTTTGTAGTGAGCTGCAACTGGAATCTAAAACAGCTAGCACAGATTCTCCCACCATTTCTATTTCAAAATGCGACTAAGTAACATTCACAAAACTATTGGGAAAATATTGGTATGCAAGGTTGGTCACCAGTAAACATGTATGAAATAATTTTGCTGATGAAATCCAAAGTTTGTTTTACAAAGTCTGCATTATTTGAGCCAACCATGCAATAGAACTTAGTAGTATAACAGTTGAAGAAAATCTGGATATTTCATTTTCATAAGATTGCACCAGTGTCCCCAAGGTCCTAATTTTCCACTACTGCAAAAGACGAGTGAGTGAGTGAGTGAGAGAATATGAGTTAATGTCGCTTTCACACTAATTCAGTCATATGATGACGTTTGGTTCCTATTCTTTTTCACTCCTGGAAACAACATGGGTAGGGTCCTATTCGTTTTATACCCCCGGAACCCAGCTTCAAACGACAACCCACAGTACCCACAGTATTTCGCTGAAGTGAATCATACTGACAGTGCTGCACATCAGGATTGAGGAATATAGATCTGAGAATATACCAAATTTCATAATTAAGAACATGAGGAAATCCACAGGTGTTTGGCAAGTTAATTAGCTGGGTGTATCGTCAACAATAGATCGGATTGTTGATGATACCCCCCAGCTAATTAACTTGCCAAACACCTGTGAGGAAATCAATGAAGAACAGTCATTTTGTTAATTATCTTTTTATTGAATTCATTATTCCTTTTCATAAATTAACAGTAGATATAACAGTTAACCCTTGCCCCTTCCATACTCCAGATAAAGTATGTATTTTTTTTTTACCAAAATATATATAGAAAAATACCTTCTCCCCAGTTCAGAGAAACTCCCTCTACCAATCTACTACTCTTCAATAGCATGTCCTTATACATACACACCAATAATAACTGCATTCTACATGTATACCAGACTAATCTATTATATATGCTAGGTTTATTTCTATCATAAGAAAGTGTAGTATATAGGATACATGTACATGTACTATACAGAGGTGGGTGGGTCATCGGAAAGCTCTGTATGCACTGGGGTTTAGGTCATCAGAAAGCTCTGTATGCACTGGGGTTTAGGTCATCAGAAAGCTCTGTATGCACTGGGGGTTAGGTCATCAGAAATCTGTTTGCGCTATGCTTTAGGTCATCAGAAAACTGTATGCACTAGGCTTTAGCTCATCGGAAAACTGTATGCACTGGGTTTCAGGTCATGAGAAACCTCTATGGACTAGGCTTCAGGTCATCAGAAAACTATGCAATAGGCTTTAGGTAATCAGAAAGCTCTATGGACTAGGCTTCCGGTCATCAGAGAACTCTGTATGCACTAGGCTTTGAGTCATCAGAAAACTCTCTTTGTACTAGGCTTTAGGCCATCAGAATGCTTTGTATGCACTAGGCTTTAGGTCATCAGAAAACTGTATGCACTAGGCTTTGGGTCATCAGAAAGATCTGTATGCACTACGCTTTTGGTCATCAGAAAGCTCTGTGTGCGCTAGGCTTTAGGCCATCAGAAAGTTATGTAGGTGCTAGGCTTTAGGTCATCAGAAAGTGAAGAAATGTAGACAAAAACATGCTGGTGAGTGCAAATGAAATTCGGAAACCAGGAATATCAGTATGCAAATATTTTTCAGAAACACTGTCTTGGTATTCATGTAACTAGTACTGGATAGGCAACTCCTCTTTGGGATTCAAACATTAAACCCTTGGAGTCTTCCGTGCTAACAATTCGGGTGCTAAACAGAACCCTTCTATGGGATTTCATTTTTTTCATTCACCAAATACCCCAATATATAGGGGTTCCAAATCCATTATCCTCTTCAGCTGGCATGCTTTAATTTACCGCAGACAATTAAATTTGATGGGGATATCAAATGTCAAATTTTTTGATGTAATAAAAGCTTACCGGATAGAGATTTTAACTGATTTGAAATCCCTGTCTTGGGAGGGTAAAATTTATTTTTAAAAATCTGTGACCTTGACATTTGACCCAGAGACCTAATTATATATCTCCATTCAAAATTTGAAGTGAATTGAATCCAATAGTTTTAAAATTATTTTGATAATGGGAGAACATGACACATACACACTCTGATAGGCAAGGATTCTAATCCAATCTGGCTGTGGATGGGGGAAAATATACCTTAACATTTTGCCTGTCAATTTGTGAGCATTATTTGACATGAATTCCCTTGATCTATGGCATTCAACAGTTTTATATATAATGTGAATTAATTACATTATCAAGATTATGGAACCAATCCATTTTATATGGCTTTCTGAGCATTTCTATTTTCCGACAGGTCCCGATACTGACTAATTCAGTCAGTTGCGATGATTCTACCAAAGACGCAGTCTTTCATACCTTATACAGAACAAAAACAGAGCCTGCATGGTCGCTTACATTTACAAATATGGCAGTTTCCTACAGTCACTCTGCAAAAAGAACAATTCAATGAATTATTTCCTCAATAGATCATTGAAATAAAACATTGTCAAATGTAGGATGAGGGTTTGAACAAAACAGCCCCACATAAATAATCTATACTAATTCATATCTACCACAACCAAATGAAGAGAAAATGCACCACAGAGCAGTCCCTGTGTGACAGCAAAACATACCGACATGACAGCAAAACAACACTACATTAAGTCCTCCAATCGCAGGAAGTTAAATTTTTCACCATGGAATCGGGAAACATTAAATTCTATTCGCTCACTTACAAAATCAGGGGGAATCAATAAAGGAGTAGTAGCATTTATTTAGCTGTTACATTTGCAACGATTTGGGTTTGAAGAAACAAGAGTTAAAATTCACCCCCCTTGGCAGGCAACATTAAGAAGAGTATTTTCTGAGCCAAGACTGATTTCATACTATGCAATGCACAATTGCCATTGACAAGAAGAACTGATTTTCATTCTTCTGAATTTGAATTCAGGGAAGTGATCACTGCATTTGTGAAGCCAACAATTCATTACTTTGATTCTGCAAAATGAGCTGTTTCAAACAGAAAAAAATTACACTGCTAAAATTCATACTGTTAATGCTCATTTAGAAGCGAGATACATGTAAAACAGACAAAGTGTCAACAGGCATTTGAAATAGGTCTGTTTTTGGCATTTTCATATACATATTTTAATATCTATAAAATATGACACTTTGAACCAATGTAGTATTGCCAAGCAATGTCTAGTATGGCGACATTGAAAACAGATTCAATTCTGGTTCAAGATTTAATATTTTAGACACATTCAAATTTCATGCTAAGATTTATATAGAAATGTCGAAAACAGACTTAAATCCAATTTCAAACATCCGTCAATGCTGTTTTACATTAATTTCAATCTGAGAGTTTACGATATTAAACTTTTCAGTACAAAACACACCATTCTGTATAGAGATACATGTTAAGTATATCACCATGCTGACATCACAGCACTGAGCAGTCATCATGGAATTGTTATAGTGACATGTCAGTTTCAGCTCCCTAGCTCTAGATAACAAAGTATTTAGAGGGAATAGAAGAAATCATGAACTTTTTCAATAGCCATATACATGTAGGAATATGGGACACAGTTCATTTTCAGCTGATTCAACATGCAGTTAATCCAACAAAGGATACAAATTAAAAGATAAAATAGTATAATTTAATATTTTGCGTAAATTGATGTACTGTAGAAAAAATAAACACTTAACGATCACTCCTGTTGACAGGAAAAATGTTAAAAATTAAATGTTTAAAAGGTATTTCTGTTCCAGCAGATGAACAAAGTAGCATATGGAAGACACAGCATTGTCAATGATGGAGTCACATACAGACAGATCCCTAAAATTCATTCTCACAGACCAACAATCACTATATCTGACAACAATTTAGGTGCTGGGAAATTGAAATCTGTAGGTATATATACCGTATTGGAAAGGCCGGTCATGATAATCACATAATTGCTCATCATCAGGAAATGCTTATATCATTTAACACGGTCAGCTTACACCAATTTTTTTGTTTTTTTTTGTTTCATGTGCCTATTTCATTTTTTCTCATTATTGGAGGCGATAGTATTTTGACATTATGGACAGGGCCAGATGAGTGGAAACTCCTCTACCTGCAGAATGAAAGGGGCGAACTTCAAATGTCCGGTTTATTTTTATGATCACCTCCAACCTTGAACAAAAATGAAATCCTCCCCAGAAACGAAAAATAAACTTGGTGTGGCCTAATTCCACAGGGCGTAAAATATTTTATAGCACTTGCATATAATATCTGTACAATCATGACGATTGTGATAAATAAATAAAATCTCACCCAAATGCCGTACAATATATCATAACATCATTGACATATTTCGAAGTAAAACCAAATGCATTTGATGATAACCAAAAAGGACACAACTTCAGGCTCATTAAAAATAATCATTCATGATCATAACCTAGCTTCTCACCAGGAAAGTGGGACAGGTGGATTATATTTTTAGCTGGGCACAAGATATTCTGTCAACCTCCAAACAGGGTTATCTTCCCTTCTGCCAGTCAGTCGACCCTGCCGTCATTCATTTTACATATAGCCCTGTATCAAAACATCATTTCATTTTCACACTACTTGAATCTTACCAGCCAAACAGTCCTTATGAGCATACTAAATACTGAGATATTTAATTTTGCAGATGTGAATGTGCGGTGGGCATTAACTGATTCTGAAAAACAAACAATTTTTCAAACAAACGACCGTTAGCTTTGATATAGTGTTGTTGTGAAGAGATGAACGGTTATTTAATTACCGAATGTTTGGTTTCTTTTGTCTGCCGAATCCTTCAAATGTACTGCAGTTGATTAATTCTGGTTAATTCTAGTTATTGCGATACAGAGCAGTTCTGATAATCTCGCACTTTTAATCTCCATCAAAGGCTACATGGCTTGATGAAGACCCACTGTGCGGAGAATGCCAGGGCTTTTTTTCGCCTTGTATAAGTGAATGACGGCAGGTTCGATCGACTGGCAGAAGGGGAGATAACCCTGTTTGGAGGTTGATATTCTGTATGACATAATGTGAAACAAGACGAAGTCGGCACACTGTAGTTTGAATAAAAATGTCTTAAGACATTACAGAAAAAATGCTTGGGTCAGTGAGAAAATAAACAATGTTTTTTTTTGTATTAATGAGCCTTTATGAGTTTTTGGAGAATACATTCATACAGTAATCCCTCCCCCCAACACCGAATGATCTAGACTATAGTCTCTGAACAGACAAACTATCCACAGCAGAATGTTCACCTTGATCCAATCCAAGTTGTTTGCCAAGAATTTCTTTTTTCAAAATGGGTATTTAACTGCTTCCAAGATTTTTGTTCATGGCAAGACCTGGTTGCCAATCCTACATGCCAAAACA
>JAVTVY010040641.1:0-19620 GCA_036873755.1 Hanleya hanleyi | reverse complement strand
GTTAAACCGGTTTGACCGGTTTCTTACAACCACGCCCTAAATAATTTAAACCGGTTTCTTACGCCCAGTTAAACCGGTTTGACCGGTTTCTTACGACCGGTTAAACCGGTTTTATCGGTTTCTGACGACCACGCCCTAATTACGTCATACTTGACCTACTTTCGTTCTCAATTCTGATTGGTCCACCCACAGCAGGACTCATCTACTACTTACATGTTCAAAGATCAATTTAGCCTCTAATATTGCACCGTTTCACAAAGCTGATGTGCAGGATTATAGAAAGAAATGAGAAAGAAATGAGTTTGCTCTAATATTATCGGTGGTGCTGAATATAAATATATATTTAACCGAACCATTACGTTCTGGGAATTTTCTCCTCTACTCTCTTGAAAGAGAGACACCAGGGAACTTGACTTCTTTAAATGCTACAGGTCAATGAACTTTCTGCTGACCATGGATTTGTACAGTTATTTCTGTTGATTTAACGGTATTTTTGCTGTAATTATGCAATACTACCACTGTTGTAAAATTGCAACATATGCAGTGGAAGTACAGATATACAGATCGGGGCATCCTGTAAAAATACAGTGAGAAGCGCTGGTACCCCTTTTGCCAGCACTTTTTGCTGTAAAATTACAGCATAGTCGGGGCTGTTAGGGCATAAAAGGGACTGTTTGGTTCAGATTCTTCCAAAAGCACCAAATTTGGCCCATATGTCGCCCATACAATACCTTTTCGATTTTTGACGGGCGCCAAGGCAGTCGCCCCCTGGGGCCGCCATATTGGCGAAATTCATTATGGCCGCCACCCGGGTTAGAGGTCAGTCAATAAAATGGCTAGAATCATGAATAATACAACTTTTTAGTGGTTATCGGAGTCGGAAAATCTGATTCTGATCTTATTTCAACGATTTGAGGTCAAGGTCACCCTAAAGGTCATTTTTGGGTCAAATTCGTCATTTTTAGTGGTTTTTAGTCGAGATATACAAACTAACTCATTTTATCGATTTTCGGGGTTGAGTAACCCGAATCTGGCCATATTTTGACGATTTGAGGTCATGGTCACCTCATTTGAGAATTAAAGGTCAAAGATCAACAGTTGCTACTAAAAACAATCGAAAGAAGATTATTCAGGAACAAATGTTACTAAAATACTTCGGAGATGACATCTGCTGACAAAATGCTATAACTATGCCGCTACGTGCATTTAAATGTTTGTTGCACCCCGTTAAGCTGTGAATGAGAGGTAGTGCCACGGACTTTGACGGACCAAGATCGGAACAGATGGTTTGGACTGGAATGCCACAATACTTTTTCATGAACCCCTCAAATCCCGAAGTATGAATGGATCAGCGGCTTCTTAAAAGATGTTAATAAAAAGGAGCCGTTCTCATTCATCAGCACACAGATGTCCAAGACTGACATGAGCGGAAAGCTCCTTCTGTGTACCCGTGTTGAGTCCGTGTTCTTCAACAGGCGTTATGACCTCACAATACTTCAATCGTGCAACCATTCCGAGGCGGACACTAGGGTCCTCCTGCATCTAGCACATGCCACGGAGAAGGGTCATACAACAGCCTATGTTCGCACGATGGACAGCGATGTCCGGTCTTTGAAGACCCTCGGTCTATCGCAACTCTTGGTGGACTTCGGTACTGGAAAGAAATATTGTGACATTCAGTCCATGCCGTTTGTTCCGATCTCGGTCCGTCAAATCCTTGGCACTACCCCTCTCCCACAGCTCCGATTGGCCTTACTGGGTGCGACCCGACTTCACAGTTCCTTGATAGCGCAAGCCAGAAGGTATCGATACCAATAATTATAGGTTATTGGTTGAATACTGACTGATGTGGACGAGTTCTATTTTTGTGGGGCGAAGATGTGCGGACGAGCTTGCGAGTCCGCTCATTCGCCCCACAAAAATAGTACGAGTCCACATCAGTCAGTATTCAACCAATAGCCTATTTATTATACATCTAAATAGCTAAATGATCACTTAGCAACACGAGGTATGTTTTCAAAGTTGAATATATTCACAATTTCATAAAGACGAGTACCTGTAACATTCGTAGTAAAATACGTAGTAACAGATTTGTGAATGGCGGATTGATATAGAACAGTCAACATATGGTAAATAGGTCACGAATTCAGCACGCGCTCCCAGGGAAACAGTTATGAACAGCCACGCGGGAGGATTTAGCGCAAATTTTCAACAATATAAAAGTGATTATCTATCATTCATGGGATGTGAGATTAATGTTAAAGGTACAGTTATTCAATATAGCTCCTCGGAATAACTGTCCGACTTGACCAGGTTGAGCAGCTTCGTCGCGAGCAGTAGACGGTGTTGATAATGGCATTGACTCGGCTGTGCGCTCACTTGTTGCCGTTGAAGCCGACGAGGAGACCGTACACGATGGAGTGACTTTCTTCTGCATGGAATTAGAATTCAAGATCTCGGACATTTTCTTCTGTTCTTCAAAATCCATACTGGTGTCATAACTGGAAAGTGAGGCAATGCTTTTATGTCCCGTGACTTGGAAGATGTTGTGAGCAGGGATACCCGCTTTAGTGAGGGTTTTAGCTGTGGTTTTTCTGATCGAATGGTTGGACTTTCGACCTGTTATCCCCGCCGCTTCAACTGCCTTCGGTGTTTTGACGCCCATCAGTAGTATACAGCGAGCATTTAAGTGTCTATTTCCCCCGGATGTAGAGGTCATAGAGGTCAATTTGTGTGTTTTGACGTCACAATTGAGGGGGTGCGCATGCGTGATGAGGGGGCGTGGCCTGTGTGGTGGGAGGTGGGACAAGATGGCGGCCTGTTTGTGTGTCGTGTGGGAGGTGGGACAAGATGGCGGCTGGTTTTTTGTGTCGTGTGGGAGGTGGGGCAAGATGGCGGCCTGTTTGTGTGTCGTGTGGGAGGTGGGACAAGATGGCGGCCTGTTTGTGTGTCGTGTGGGAGGTGGGACAAGATGGCGGCCTGTTTGTGTGTCGTGTGGGAGGTGGGACAAGATGGCGGCTGTGACGCTAAACCTAATAATTCTCTCTCTCTCTCTCACCAAAGGTCAATGAGTGCATAGTTCCGGCAGAAAAAAAAAAAAAAGTTCCGGCAAAAAAAAAAAAAAAAAAAGTATTCATGCGCGGTGATGCGGTTTGGCCGTGGTTTTGGCGGTGATTCGGTCTCGGGAAAAAGCTTCCGCGGAGAAAAAGTTATCTAGTCCCTAGATAAAATGGTCCGATTGGGTCGAGTGAGGTATCAAAGTGAAGCTTATGTGAAGGGGCATCTAATGGGCTGGGTGTGGGGTTGAACTATCGGCTTCTGCGCATACGCGGTGGCCGAAGGGTATGAAAATAGCCGTGTTGGAGCTAGGGAAGTCCCTAAGGGTCCGATGGGGTCGAGTGAGGTATCAAAGTGAAGCTTATGTGAAGGGGCATCTAATGGGTTGGGTGTGGGGTTGAACTATCGGCATTCTGCGCATGCGCGGTGGCCGAAGGGTATGGAAATAGACGTTTTGGAGCTAGGGGAGCCCCTAATGGACCAATGGGGTCGAGTGAGGTATCGATGTGAAGCATTCGTGAAGGGGCATCTGATGGGCTGGGTGTGGGGTTGAACTATCGGCATTCTGCGCATGCGCGGTGGCATCGGTGGCCGAAGAGTATGAAAATAGCCGTGTTGGAGCTAGGGAAGCCCCTAAGGGTCCGATGGGGTCGAGTGAGGTATCAAAGTGAAGCTTATGTGAAGGGGCATCTGATGGGCTGGGTGTGGGGTTGAACTATCGGCATTCTGCGCATGCGCGGTGGCCCAAGGGTATGGAAATAGACGTTTTGGAGCTAGGGGAGTCCCTAATGGACCAATGGGGTCGAGTGAGGTATCGATGTGAAGCATTCGTGAAGGGGCATCTGATGGGCTGGGTGTGGGGTTGAACTATCGGCCTTCTGCGCATGCGCGGCGGCCGAAGTGTATGAAAATAGCCTTTTTGGAGCTAGGGGAGCCCCTAGTGGACCGATGGGGTCGAGTGAGGTATCAAAGTGAAGCATTCATGAAGGGGCATCTGATGGACTGGGTGTGGGGTTGAAATATCGGCATTCTGCGCATGCGCGGTGGCATGTAGCGAAAGTGGACATTTTCGGGCAGTATATGAAGGTATTTGGGATCGAGATGGGCTATCCACGGTTCGAATGCGTCCTGGAAGGTGTCATCTTGTAGTTCTCGGGGTGTACATTCCGATTTGAGGGATGTTCGCGTCATCTGTGACGTCATCGGTGACGTCATCGGTACGAGTAGTAGCGAAAGTGGATATTTTCGGGCAGTACATGAAGGTATTTGGGGTCGAGATGGGCTATTCACGGTTCGAATGCGTCCTGGAAGGTGTCATCTTGTAGTTCTCGGGGTGTACATTCCGATTTGAGGGATGTCCGCGTCATCTGTGACGTCATCGGTGACGTCATTGGTACGAGTAGTAGCGAAAGTGGACATTTTCGGGCAGTACATGAAGGTATTTGGGATCGAGATGGGCTATTCACGGTACGAATGCGTCCTCGAAGGTGTCATCTTGTAGTTCTCGGGGTGTACATTCCGATTTGAGGGATGTTCGCGTCATCTGTGACGTCATCGGTGACGTCATCGGTACGAGTAGTAGCGAAAGTGGCTATTTTCGGGCAGTACATGAAGGTATTTGGGGTCGAGATGGTGCGGTAGGAATATCATTCTGCGCATGCGCAGACGCAATGCGGAGCTCTCGTCCAATCAGAAGCGAGTATTTCAAATCCGTCACAGAGCTCTCAGCCAATCAGCAGCGAGTATTTTGACCCGGTGCATTATGGGCCATATCCAAGATGGCGGCACGTATGTTCAAGATGGCGGCACATCCGGTGTCGAAAACTGGCCATTCCGTCGGGATGTGGTCACCTAGTGTCGAAAACTGGTCCTTGTATGGGTCCTGCTAGACGTTTTGACGCCATGATATAGACCGAAGAGAGAGAGAAAACAACAACAACAAGGATGACACATGAGGGAACAACAACAACAACAAGTTTTTTTCATATAGTTTATTTTCCCCTCCATCATAACATACCCACGCTGGGGGAGCCGCGTTGGGTATGTTTACAATTCAAGAAAGACTCTTGTCCAATCAGAGACCGCCATTTGGTCCTGCCATATTCGTTCTTGCCCGTTAGATGTATTCTCGGCTGCAGCATATCCTGAAACAGTTGTTTGCGCATTCTTATCGCATTTTCCTGGGCCTCGGTGGGTGGTAAACCCATATCCTCTTCTAAGTGACGCTTGGTCTTCATGATGGATCTGTGCGTGGGGTCCCCTTTCATTTCAAGCGGTAGTAAGGTATACTCTTCATAGATCGTCATGGCTGTTTTTCTGATGCGGGGCCGCATTTCGGTGTACGCCTGTTGTAAGTTATCCTGTCCCGCGTCCTCGATCGCTTCAGCGTGAGTATTGATAGCTGCTGTCACAATACGATCCCAGAAGGTAGGTTCTGCCTCACTTTCCTGGGATGGGGGCTGACTATCTGAGGTCAAGCTCTCCATATCAGTAGATAGACTGTCAGCCATCTTGGATTCGGTATCAGTCGATGCACTCTCATCAATCTCTGTATCAGTATCTGCCTCAACGGGCTCCTCGGCGTCTTCAGTCCCATGTATATTTTTCTGGTGTCGCATCATATCGTAATGTCTGATGAACGTGCGTTCACACTCAGAACAAGTATACGCCATGTTGACGGTTGAACGTCGACTGTGCGTGTTTTGGGAATACGCTCGCTTTTATAGACAGTAACGCCCATCAACGCTTAGCTCAACGCTTCAACGCCCTGGTGAATTAGCTCAGAAGCTCTGATTTCATGGAATTGACACCAATTCATCGAAATGCAGTGACGCCCGTCAACGCCCGTCTCAACGCTTTAACACACTTTCTTAATGCTTTAACGGCTACCTGTTCGTAAATTTAAAAGCCCATACCCCCGAAGATCGTCGGCTGACGACCCACCTGTTACCCACCTGCTCGGCGAGCTCGGAGCTCTTGCATATAAACACACACATGCATCTGTGAAAGCTTCATTATACGCCTGGTGTCCGTGGAGATGAGAGCCATGGTTTACGCATGTCACTTGTGTTCGAAGTCATTTTCCACGCCATTTAATCTACGTAGACATATACAGCGAAGCCATCTCAAGGAACGGAGTCCCGATAACGTGCAAATTCAAAGTACGCGCGAGGAACGATCAACACCTACGTCACACACGACAGTATTAGAGCACCTTATACGATGACGGTGAGCGGCCCTACGGGGTGTGGAAAGACGTCCTGGGTGATGAAGTTCTTAGAGGAAGGTGTGGCAACCCCAGCTCCGACACGTGTTGTTTGGTGTTATAGCCAATGGCAGCCCGCCTACGAAACTGCACGACTACAGAATGTGAGCTTTGTTCCAGGAATTCCTCACGACATAGACGAACCCTATTACTTCGATTCCGAGCAGACCAACGTGGTAGTGCTCGATGATCTGATGAGTGCGGCCAAGGACAATTCGAAAATCGCCGACCTATTCACCAAAGGGTTCCATCATCGAAATCTGTCCGTCATCTATTTGACTCAGAATCTCTTTCCTCAAGGGAAGGCGTCCAGAGATATTGCCTTGAACTGCCAATACTTTGTGTTGTTCTCCAATCCCATTGATAGAGCACAAATCCGTGTGTTTGGTAGTCGAATTTATCCTCAGAACATTGACCATTTTATGTGGGCGTTTCAAGAAGCGACAATTCGTCCGTACGGCTACCTGTTCGTAGATTTAAAAGCCCATACCCCCGAAGATCGTCGGCTGACGACCCACCTGTTACCCGGCGAGGAATCACCACAACGGCCTATACCCCTACACCATCCGCCGAGTGCACTCCTGGCAGAGCAGCAGCAGAAGCCCACCCCCATACAGCGGGCCCGCTTCATACCATCAGTCCTGGAATATCACCCAACCGTGAAGGCCCAACCCGAGGTTGAAGAACATAATGTGAACTCGAGGCTATGGAAGGATTTGTTCAAAGAAAGTATGGACGCCGAGATGGGCGGGATGTTGGAGGCCACAGGAAACAAGTTTCAACGCAAAGGGTATTCGAAAGAGGAAGCTGCAATTTTAGCCCATAACAGATTGGCACCCAGACTACGACGGGCTTTACGTCAGCAGTATGTCGACTTACTGACCCATATGAAATTGTTGGATAAGGACCCAGTCCATATGGAAATTGAAAGAACAGCGTCGATGTTGAAAACCTCGGGCGTGAACTGGAAAGCGGCGTATGTCAGAGCAATAGCACAAAAGAAACATTTGTTCGAACGCATCATTAAACAACGTTAAAGCATTAAGAAAGTGTGTTAAAGCGTTGAGACGAGCGTTAAGGCGTAACGACGGGCGTTGACGGGCGTCACTGCATTTCGATGAATTGATGTCAATTCCATGAAATCAGAGCTTCTGAGCTAATTCACCAGGGCGTTGAAGCGTTGAGCTAAGCGTTGATGACCGTTACTGTCTATAAAAGCGAGCGTATTCCCAAAACACGCACAGTCGACGTTCAACCGTCAACATGGCTTATACTTGTTCTGAGTGTGAACGCACGTTCACCAGACATTACGATATGATGCGACACCAGAAAAATATACATGGGACTGAAGACGCCGAGGAGCCCGTTGAGGCAGATACTGATACAGAGATTGATGAGAGTGCATCGACTGATACCGAATCCAAGATGGCTGACAGTCTATCTACTGATATGGAGAGCTTGACCTCAGAGAATCAGCCTTCATCCCAGGAAAGTGAGGCAGAACCTACCTTCTGGGATCGTATTGTGACAGCAGCTATCAATACTCACGCTGAAGCGATCGAGGACGCCGGAGAGGATAATTTACAACAGACGTACACCCAAATGCGCCCCCCGCATCAGGAAAACAGCCATGGCGATCTATGAACAGTATACCTTACTACCGCTTGAAATGAAAGGGGACCCCACGCACAGGTCCATCATGAAGACCAAGCGTCACTTGGAAGAGGATATGGGTTTACCACCCACCGAGGCCCTGGAAAATGCGATCAAAATGCGCAAACAACTGTTTCAGGACATGCTGCCCGAAGAATATCCAGGCCTGGCCGACGATGATTAGAATAAACGGTTCAGAATGAACATGACCGAAGAAGGAACTCTCTGAAATGGCGACTTCTGATTGGACAAGAATACATCTAACGGACAGGAATGAATAGGACAGATGCAAATGGCGGTCTCTGATTGGACAAGAGTCTTTCTTGAATTGTAAACATACCCAACGCGGCTCCCCCAGCGTGGGTATGTTATGATGGAGGGGAAAATAAACTATATGAAAAAAAACTTGTTGTTGTTGTTGTTCCCTCATGTGTCATCCTTGTTGTTGTTGTTTTCTCTCTCTCTCCGGTCTATATCATGGCGTCAAAACGTCTAGCAGGACCCATACAAGGACCAGTTTTCGACACTAGGTGACCACATCCCGACGGAATGGCCAGTTTTCGACACCGGATGTGCCGCCATCTTGAACATACGTGCCGCCATCTTGGATATGGCCCATAATGCACCGGGTCAAAATACTCGCTTCTGATTGGCTGAGAGCTCTGTGACGGATTTGAAATACTCGCTTCTGATTGGACAAGAGCTCCGCATTGCGTCTGCGCATGCGCAGAATGATATTCCTACCGCACCATCTCGACCCCAAATACCTTCATGTACTGCCCGAAAATGGCCACTTTCGCTACTACTCGTACCGATGACGTCACCGATGACGTCACAGATGACGCGAACATCCCTCAAATCGGAATGTACACCCCGAGAACTACAAGATGACACCTTCGAGGACGCATTCGAACCGTGAATAGCCCATCTCGATCCCAAATACCTTCATGTACTGCCCGAAAATGTCCACTTTCGCTACTACTCGTACCGATGACGTCACCGATGACGTCACAGATGACGCGAACATCCCTCAAATCGGAATGTACACCCCGAGAACTACAAGATGACACCTTCCAGGACGCATTCGAACCGTGAATAGCCCATCTCGACCCCAAATACCTTCATGTACTGCCCGAAAATGTCCACTTTCGCTACTACTCGTACCGATGACGTCACCGATGACGTCACAGATGACGCGAACATCCCTCAAATCGGAATGTACACCCCGAAAACTACAAGATGACACCATCCAGGACGCATTCGAACCGTGAATAGCCCATCTCTATCCCAAATACCTTCATGTACTGCCCGAAAATGTCCACTTTCGCTACATGCCACCGCGCATGCGCAGAATGCCGATATTTCAACCCCACACCCAGTCCATCAGATGCCCCTTCATGAATGCTTCACTTTGATACCTCACTCGACCCCATCGGTCCACTAGGGGCTCCCCTAGCTCCAAAAAGGCTATTTTCATACACTTCGGCCACCGCGCATGCGCAGAATGCCGATATTTCAACCCCACACCCAGTCCATCAGATGCCCCTTCACGAATGCTTCACTTTGATACCTTACTCGACCCCATTGGTCCACTAGGGACTCCCCTAGCTCCAAAACGTCTATTTCCATACCCTTGGGCCACCGCGCATGCGCAGAATGCCGATAGTTCAACCCCACACCCAGCCCATCAGATGCCCCTTCACATAAGCTTCACTTTGATACCTCACTCGACCCCATCGGACCCTTAGGGGCTTCCCTAGCTCCAACACGGCTATTTTCATACTCTTCGGCCACCGATGCCACCGCGCATGCGCAGAATGCCGATAGTTCAACCCCACACCCAGCCCATCAGATGCCCCTTCACGAATGCTTCACATCGATACCTCACTCGACCCCATTGGTCCATTAGGGCTCCCCTAGCTCCAAAACGTCTATTTCCATACCCTTCGGCCACCGCGCATGCGCAGAATGCCGATAGTTCAACCCCACACCCAGCCCATTAGATGCCCCTTCACATAAGCTTCACTTTGATACCTCACTCGACCCCATCGGACCCTTATGGACTTCCCTAGCTCCAACACGGCTATTTTCATACCCTTCGGCCACCGCGCATGCGCAGAAGGCCGATAGTTCAACCCCACACCCAGCCCATTAGATGCCCCTTCACATAAGCTTCACTTTGATACCTCACTCGACCCAATCGGACCATTTTATCTAGGGACTAGATAAGTCCCGCGGAACTTCGTCTCCGCGGAAGCTTTTTCCCGAGACCGAATCACCGCCAAAACCACGGCCAAACCGCATCACCGCGCATGAATACATTATTTTTTTTTTTTTTTTGCCGGAACTTTTTTTTTCTGCCGGAACTATGCACTCATTGACCTTTGGTGAGAGAGAGAGAGAATTATTAGGTTTAGAGGCCGCCATCTTGTCCCACCTCCCACACGACACACAAACAGGCCGCCATCTTGTCCCACCTACCACACGACATAAAAACGGGCCGCCATCTTGTCCCACCTCCCACACAACACAAAAAACCAGCCGCCATCTTAACCCACCTCCCACACGACACAAAAAACCAGCCGCCATCTTAACCCACCTCCCACACGACACACAAACAGGCCGCCATCTTGTCCCACCTCCCACCACACAGGCCACGCCCCCTCATCACGCATGCGCACCCCCTCAATTGTGACGTCAAAACACACAAATTGACCTCTATGACCTCTACATCCGGGGGAAATAGACACTTAAATGCTCGCTGTATACTACTCCCATCGGTGAGTTATAGTATCAAACTCTGTCGTTTGTTTCGATACATTTAACTCGAATAGGTGTGAGATAAAACGGACTGTGAGAGCTATTTGCTTCAACTGGTCTTCGACTCACAAATTCTTTATATAATTCGACTGGATCGCGTGATTTATCTTCACTTTTTGTGGCGAAAAGGCGCGGGGGGACATCTCTCCAGTCGTCACGTTTGCTTCCGTCTCTTGTTTTGCTGTCACGCTCCATCCACTTTAAATATTCTTGCCCGTCTGTGTCGGATTTTAATGTAATGTCCCCAAACTGCAACTTCCTGTGCTCGTCGCGGCCGCGAAATCCGAAAGTTTCACCCATAAAGAAAAAGAGAGAGAACTGGAGGGCCCGGGGGGTTTTATTTCCCAACTGATCGGAGGCAAACAGTACCTCTTCTTCATGCGGTGTAATGGCCTGCGAAGCTTGGGGGTTTCGACCTTTCCCTTTCTTCTTGAGATCCATCTTTTTGGCCGTCAGAGCTTGGTTAGCTTCATGGAATCTACGATCCCGCAAGAAAATGGCATACGCTTTATCCTTCAAGTGTCGTTCCACAGAATTTTTGATAAGAGTCGAGGCTTGACGGTTCATACTCTGTTCCATCCTGTTTCCGTATGCTAATGAACAGTTCGGCCAAATAATCGTTTAAGAACTAAGGTGGTATGAATTCGATCAGTCGGGGCTCTCTCTTCTGTTCCTATAGCCATCTCTGCACGTTTTGTATATCTCGTTTCGTTGTTTTCACAGTATTTTGTTTTTTCTGTGAATCTGTGAACGCCTGCACATTTGGAACTGCAACATCTCTCGAGGACGTACTGGTTTCAACACTGATTGTGGACACCGAAATTTCCTCCTCAAATGGTGTAAACATTAAATCAAGTTCATTTCCACTTAGATCGGACAGCCACTTTGCAAGATCAGTCCCAACATTCGTGTCATCGCTCGCCATGTTTATGTTGTTGTCGTCTGCTATTGCACTTGCGTGACCTTTCGTTTGTAAATAAAAAATAGTCCCGGCGGAGCATGACCCTTCGTTGCTAGGATACACTGTCCAATAAGTAACTGTCCAATATGGGAGAATACTGGACTCGCGTGCTAATGTTATAAGGATAGGGCAGGGGCATAGGTGTATAATAATCATTGGTATATTGTTGCTAAAGCGGTCTTTGTATTGTATTTCGAACATTTAATTACACATAGCGGCGTAGCGGCATACTTATAGCATTTTGTCAGCAGATGTCATCTCCGGAGTATTTTAATATAATTTGTTCCTGAATACTCTTCGTTCGATTGTTCTTAGTGGTACCTGTTGATCTTTGACCTTTGAGCCCAAAATGGGTTGACCTGAAATCTTCAAAATACGATCAGAATCGGAGAATGCCACAAACCTCTATGGTATTATTTGTGGTTCTTTTGGTGTTATACCTACAATTGACCTCCGGTTCGGATGACCTCTATCGCGACTCTCAAATGAAATATTGCCCCGTATCGCCAAAATAAGGCCAGATTCGGGTTACTCAAACCTGGAAACCAATAGAATGAGGCAGTTTATATATCTTGCCCCAAAACCACTGATAATGGCGAATTTGTCCCCAAAATGCCCTTTAGGGTGACCTTAAAGGTTACCTTGACCTAAAATCGTTCAAATAAGATCACAATCAGATTCTCCGACCCCAAAAACCACTAAAAAGTGCTATTATTCACATTTCTAGCCCTTTTAGTTATTCAACTATAACCAGGATGGCGACCATATTGAATTTCGCCGAATATGGCGGCCCTAGGGGGCGCCCGTCTTGGCGCCCGTCAAAAATCGAAATAGAATGGTATGGGCGACATATGGGCCAAATTTGGTGCTTTTGGAAGAATGTGAACCAAAATATCCCTAACAGCCCCGACTAGCAGCCTTTTTTACAGTGTAGATTAGTCACTTAATACCAATGTGATTGTGTATTGTGCAGTTGAATGTTGTAATGTACTAATGAAAATTAAAATTTCACTGAAATATCGAGATCAAACTGGATTTACAGAGGTAAATGAATCACTTTACTTACTACTAAAGTTGGAAGTAAACTAAGTTTCCTTTTTCTTGTGATACAAGTCGATCGAATGAGTAATTCGGGAGATGTTGCATGGATAGCACAAAATCGTTCAGGTCATTCCTTTTGTGCATAGTCGTGATATTGCTTGGAGAAGGCACGGTTGCTGAATGATAGACCACAGGAATATTGTTTTGGAGTCCTGTTTGGGCTGTAAATAAGAGCATAACTAAGGAGGTAAAACAGGTGATTTGAGCAAGAGAATGTCATTACAGCCAAATATGACTATAGTGGTTTGAAATGTGTAAGAAAATAAAAATTTTAGGTATTTAATTTGTTCTCCTGAAATCAGTTTTTCATATAGCTTCATACATTTGAAGCTGATAATGACATATTGCTCCTTCTTTAGATAGACAGTCTTCTGTGACAGAAATAGGAAAAAGAGAGATTGATGAAATATATAATTATTAACTTTAATGCCCAGTGTTTTTTCTGGTGAATAGTTTCCTGATCCTGAGGTAATCTGGTGAGTGATTTATGTAAAATTACTAACAAGCAAGAACAGATATGTACCGTCTTATGCATAAAGGCAGACCATTTTGAGAGTATTGCCCCCCATTATTTTTTCGGAACAAACATTTGGAAAGCAATGCTGATGAAATGGATCTACAAAGAAATTATTCTACATGGGTATTGTTGCAGGACATCAATAACGACCAACACTTGAGCGGATTCCACTGGGTAGAACAAGGGTAGAGAATGTCGTATGCAAGAAATAAATTTAAAACCAGGCAAGACCTATCAGCATTTCAGGCGGAAAGTGCCACCCCCCCCCCCCCCCCCCCCCCCTCCTAGTGAACGTTTCTCTGCTGCTCCGAAACGACAAAACCGAGGAGGCTGAAACTTGGTGACTTTAAATTTTATCTTATTGGGATCTTTTTGAGCCTATTTTCATATACCCCCGGGTAGAGGATCATGGGAAAAATCAAAATGGGCGCCATGTGGTATCTGCGAAAGTCATGTTTTTCTATTTATGCAAAACTAATTATTCTATATTTTATTTGATTCTTTTCGAGAGAAAAATCGGAAAAGTGAAAATTTCGAAAAATCGACCCCGACAAAGGCCGAAAAATGGCTTCCGAGAAGATGACGTCACTGTGACTTCATCATGGCGGCCATCTTGGATTTTTTTACATTTCCCAGTGGAGCTTGAACCCAAGATACTGTGTGGTAAGTTTCAGCGCTCTACCTTAGTGGTAGAGAAAATATATAAGGAGCATCCCCCCCCCCCCCTGGCTGCGATACATCCCAAATCTCCCAGGCCAGATAGGGTTAAATTGTGGATCACAAAAGGTATCAAAATTTTAAGGAAGGCATTAACCATTTTCCTGATGAATACATTTCTCGATCCCGAGAGTATGCTGGGAGTGATGTACAAATACTAACAAGCAATGGCAACAGCATACACTTATGCGTAAAGGGAGATAATTCCACTAACCAGCAATATCCGCTCATATACAAACTAATCCATAGAAATTCATATGATTCTCGAATAGAACAAACAAGAACCATCCATTGCGCCTGAAATGGCTCGATAGTGGAGAAGTTTTTAAAGCATCCAGCACTTAATAAACGCCACAGTGGCATGTTCTATGGTGTTCCATTTCGGCCATTTTTGCGTCGTGCGTCGCAGGCGACGGGAAGGGCGACGTCGCCCTTCCCGTCGCCCTTTCCGTCGCGTTCTTATAATGTTAAGAGATACAACGCGACGCGACGTCGCCCTTTTTAAACGCGACGTCGCCCTTCTTACATTCTTACAGTATACCTCCTTATGTTACTACAATGACCAGGGCTTTGAAAATATCCTTTTATTTACTGCTGTCCAACACTGTATACGGGTACTCAACCTGTCACGTCCCGAAAGATTGTAGTAGATCTTTCAGCTTTCAATTTAGCAGAGAGAGATAGTCCTAAGTATAGCACTCAAAAAGAAGAAAAAAAAGAAATTATGATGGAATTGAAGTTATTTTACTGTGAGAATTATGTTCTCTCTATTCTTTCTAAAAATTGATTGAAGAATATTAGTTTTTCTACACTCTTCGAATTATCCGGCATTTCCACGATCGTACTAGACGTTTGACGACAATTGAACTTCAAATTTAAGACGAGTTCTTGGAGTTCGGGTAATTTGCACTTAACTCATGGCCGTAGACAAGGGGGGCATGGACCCCCTCCCCCCCCCCCCAGATATTTGCAAGACAAACAAAAAATAGACGTGATTGTGAAATACATATTCCCCACTGCGTGTTTGTCAGAGGGGAAAGTGGTCAAGCAGAGGAAACGAGGCATGTTTAAGCATACAGTTAATAGGGGAGTTCCGAATCGCCTTTTACATCTAGACTGCTGGCGCTCGTGTTGTTAAGAGTTGAGAGTGATTCTTGGCCTTATTTTCTACGAAAATCTGTCGTCGATAATTGCATGTATGAATTCTCTAATCGAACTTGTAAATCAATGAGAAAATCATGTCCGTCTCAGTGCACCAGCGCGGGCAGTTGCGAATCACTTTGGTAAGAAGCGGATCACGCCATCTAGCGGTCGTTACAGCCGCTGACAATATATATATATATATATTTTTTTTTTGTAAAGCCTGAGTGGTCATCTATCACCAATATCCCAATAGGCGAAAAATGATGTATCACATGCCTGGACTTTGTCGGATTGCCATTACTGAGGCAGAAATTTTTCATAGACAACGACGGCCTGATCTGTCTGACCATGCCATATACGGAAATATCCTCACTAATTAAATTAATTCTCTCAGGTTTCGATAGTTTGTTATTTGTTCACGGATGACACCATTCATTTAAGATTGAACCTGACAGACCTGGTTCAATAGAAACCTGTCGAAAATGTTTCCCCATCTGACCTGATATACTGCATGGAATTCAGATTCAAATTTAAGAAAGTTACACACACGTTCCATCGTGTTTCTGACAGCTGAACGAATTCTACTCGCATATTCAACATTACAATATATAAACTCTCTAAATGGACATCGGACATCATCTATTTAGCATCTATATCTGGACAACAGAAAATAGAGGAAAGGACACACAGATATATTTTCCCAATTTTAATAATGAAATCTTTAATTTTGAAATCTTTGGTATGTGTGTGGTGGGGTGGGAGAGGGGGGGAGGGGGTGAAGACTATCCCGTTCTGTGACTTAAAATTATTATGCCGCATTATGTTACAATTCTGGCGAGATAAGGGTTATCGCAAATCATTAGATATTGTGTTTGACCATTCATATGATTCAGTCACTGAAACGAATACTGAAATTACCACTTAAAGCCATTTTATTTCTCGTGGATTCAACACTTTTTGTCCCAGCGTGAATTTGCCATTGCGTGGTAACGGAAGCATTACCATGCCGAATTGACCGAGAAACAAACAACGCAGGTCGGTTGTTCGACATTTATTTGGGTCCACAGAAACAGACGTTCCAATAAAAATAGAAAAGATTTAGACAGATGCTTTATTGCAAGACATATAAGGCGTTCATTAGGAAAGTGATCCGCAAATCACCGTGATTCGGAACCCACAAAACTACTGTATAAATTCCTCCCAAAATGTACAAAACACGTATTCCCTCCAAAACCACAACCTGGATGAGTCGCTGAGCTAATCAGTGTGCACAGCGATTTTTGTGTTGACCAAGTTTGAGGTTTAATAACCCTGGAAAGAAAATACCCACACATAAAAGCAAGAAAAGACCAAAAAAAACTGGTTACAACGTGTGCGTTTTAATGTTGAGTTTTATTCACTGGGAAAGGCCAAGAACGCATCTCCAGTCATCTGGGATTCTGGAGCTTCAAAAAAAAATTCAAATCTCGTTGATATGCACTCTTAAAATAATTCATGGATTTTGTTCCAGGTTTTGTTCAGGCCATTTGACGACAGTTGTGTTTCAAGGATGATTTTTTTTAATATTTTTCTTGAAAATGAGGAAAGAATCTCTGCAGTTAAGAGCAACTTACTCGAACTCCAAGAATTCGTCCTGAATTTTAAGTTCAATCGTCTAAAACGATCGCGGAAATGCCGGACGATTTAAAGAGTACAGAAGTACTAATATTCTTCAGTCAGTTCTTAGAAAGAGTAGAAAGAACAAAATAACTTCAATTCCATCTTAATTTTTTTTTCTTTTTGAGAGTTATAGGACTATCTGTCTCCGCTAAATTGAAAGCTTATAGATCTACACTACAATCTGTCGGGACGTGACAGGTTAAGTAACGGCATACAGTGTTGGACAGCAGTAAATAAAAGGATATTTTCAACGGCCTGGTAAATGTGGTCACATAAGGAGGTATACTGTAAGAACAACTGAAAAACACAAACACATAAAAGCACACAGAAAAGCCACAGACACATACACGCGTAAGTCCAATGGGAATAAAGAAATTCAAGACGATGTACGGATGTGGGGGTTGCGTATATTTTTTGGAAACGAAGATATAATTTGTACAGTACAACACAGCGAGTTGCAGACTTTCCGAGAGATAACTTCATAACAGGCATCATTCCAAGCATGGACTAATATTTAACACCATTTAAAAGCTATACGATAATGCAGGATATTTACGCTGACATTTTCTTCATCGATAGTGGCAGAGATCATTCATGAAATGACGGCCTCGCCATACGATCCACATCGCAATAGCTGCTCCCTAAGCATGCGCAGATCGATTTTGTCCTAAAATACCGGAAGGCGACGGAAAGGGCGATGTCGCGGGCGATGTCGTGGGCGACGTCGCGTTTAAAAAGGGCGGCGTCGCGTCGCGTTCTATCAATTAACATTATAAGAACACGACGGGAAGGGCGACGAGAAGGGCGGCGTCGCTCATCCCGTCGCGTTGATGAAAGCGACGCGCGACGGGAAGGGCGACGTCGCGGGCGACATCGTGGGCGACGTCGCGTTTAAAAAGGGCGACGTCGCGTCGCGTTGTATCTCTTAACATTATAAGAACGCGACGAGAAGGGCCACGTCGCCCTTCCCGTCGCCTGCGACGCACGACGCAAATATGGCCGAAATGGAACACCATAATGTTCAAACTATCAAACGCAAATGAGTTTGTACTGTCATGATTTGCGCGAGAATAGAATAGAATAGAATAGTTTATTCAGCTGATTACAGCGCCCTCTAGAGGCATACAATCACAGTCTCCCCCCCCCCCCCCGTCATTGACATTGATTATTCCCGGAAACAACAATTCATTTAACAATGTTAATAACATACGGAAACAGGGTGAATAAGTGTCTTCTGGCCATAATTTCAGTTCACATGCGGGAAGCGATCGCCCGAGATGGCTCAATTCCACTCTCCTATTGACGACCGCTACCTGCAGTGGTCCGAAATCTCACCAAGCCCGATCAGGCCGCCAGGTTGAGTGGAAAATCGGGTCCATTCTCGACCTCCACCTGATAACTAGCCCAGCCAAGTGGGGGTGACCAGGAGACACTTACAATAGAAACCTTAATGCATGGATGAAAATGATCCATAATGAATATATGATAAACTGTTTCATGAAAAAACTCTAGCTGGCTACTGCCGCAAATTCAAAATTTCAGCAATTAATTTTGCTACATTAAAACAAATGGACTCATTTTCACACGTCATTAACCAAATGAATTTCTCATCCACAGATAGACTATTAAAGTGAACAGATGAGCCCTTAGCCAGTGTCAACAACTCAACTCGCTGATTATTAAATTGAGGGCATTCTAATAGAACATGTGTTTCGTCTTCAATACTTGGACAGAAGTCGCAAGTCCGATCAAGAACTGAAATACCTGTGTATCTCCCCTTTTCTATATTTAGTTTGTGAGCACTTAATCTAAACTTGGCTAGCGCCTGACGATATTTGAATACTTGTATATTTAGCAAATATGGCTCCATGCAAAAAATATTTTTGAATAATTGATAAGTGCGTAGTTTATTTCCAGAGTTTAATAAGTGAAAATCTTGCCTATTCCTCAAACTAGAGTTTTGGAAATTAATTATATGTGTTCTTTTTTTCCATTCATCTGAATATGTATTAAAAATAGCATGATGTAACTTCTTGACTGCAGAGTTAAGGGACCCACAGTAAGTTCTTGGGGATAAATGACTTAGTTTAAGTTGACCAAGTAGAGTTTCTAAACCAGTATACCAAGAATCTATGCCTTCGTCATATAGCTGGCGAGACAGTAAATATGCCTCTTTTGCCAAACTATTGTCATCTAGGTTTGTCAAATGTGTACAATATTTATACATTGTGATTAAAAGATCCATTGTTATTGGAGTTCGACCCAGATCGCCTCTAGCTGCGTCATTGCTAGTTTTAGAGTGTACGCCAAGGGCATACTTGCAGAACTTAAGGTGTAATTTTTCAGCAGGCATATTTAACTGTTTAAAAAGATATGATAAGCCTTTAGATTGGCAACTTTTGCTATTGACGGATGATCCCCAAATTTCTCCACCATACAAAAGGATATTTTTAACAGTGTGGTCAAAGATATGAAATAATGTTGACACACTTGGTTGGTTGCCATTAAGAGATTTTATTAAGTGAAAAAAAGCTTTTAGTCCCTTAGAATATAAATCGTCTTTCGCTTGTGAAAATGACCCAGATTGTTGAAAGGTCAAACCTAAATAAGTGTATGTTTGGGTTTGCTCTAGTGGTTCTCCATTTAAGGTAATTTCTGTTTTAATTGTTTTACCCGATTTAGTAAATACCATCACTTATAAGGAGGTATACTGTAATATATATACAG
>JAVTVY010040640.1:0-19175 GCA_036873755.1 Hanleya hanleyi | reverse complement strand
TAACTTCATAATTTTCTCTGTATACAAAGCTATGATACGTGTTCCATTTACCGCGGTTCAGTACATGTAGCATACACTCTCAGAAATATTCAAGGAATAATCCTCAGGTAAATCTCAGACCTCGCGTAGATCAAATCGATAGATACACTGGTACGCGAGGATGGAATTTCAGGTGAAATTCTCTCATGGATATTTTCCCTGAAATTCAGGTGATCAGCCCTGAAATTCAGCCAAAATTCCTGAAATTGAGTTGTAGATATACAACCTGATCAGTTCAGGAATAATATGAATATTTCTGAGAGTGTATAGGGTGACATCATACTTCATCTACGTTCTCGCGGACAAAGGTCAATAAGGCCGCGTAAGGTCATAACAAACGGTCTGTATGTGATGACTAACTATTTTCCCATGGCCAATCAAATTTACCGGATGTTTAAGCGTTGTCTTTTATGACCTAAAACAGCCTTATTAATCTTTTATCCTCGAGAATATCAATACACAGTATGGTGTCATCCTATATATGCAATATACCTTGAACATGATGAAGTCACTGCGCTGATTTGTGGGAATAAATGAAATTCTAAACCGCCATCTTTGGACTACGCAGGTAATATCTGGCATTCAGTTGGCAATAATGCGCAACGCATTGTGGGACGGAAATAGTATAGGGTTTTACACAAAGATAATTGAGAAGTTATCTAATACGAGATATTATATAATACAATACTTGACTTTGGTATTCTGTGCTTCCCCAAAGAAAGTCTGTCATATTTAATTAGATAAAATACCACAAGATCATATACGATCATCACGATAAACGTTTTGCAGTAAAAACACTAACATCGATTGAATATATATGTAAAATATATGACATCCCATAACGTAAGTGCGTAAGTGAAATTGCTCATGATACCTCCTACATCCGACCGTCGCCAGCTGGTGAAACGGTGGTCAGCCGGTGGAGCTATTTTCGCAATACAGGCGAAGTGGTGTTAGGAATTTGGATTTCTTTCACATGTCTTGTGAGGTTATGGGCAACATTAATGGATATTAATAACAATCGTCATTTTACTCGTTCGGTTACGTAGCAGAACACATTGTACTTACAGATATCATACCAATACGGAGAGCTATGCTGTTTTCGAGCGAAGTTTCGTTTTAAAGTTGTTCGTATCGCTAATAACTGACACTAATCGGTACAGATTATCATGCGTAATTATTCCTCATTCAATGCTCTTTGTGTGTCACTCAAACTTCAATGAATTTAATTCGCGTAAGTACTGATATTATTGGAAAAAGTCACACCATATGCATCTATCCAGGCAACGGTGAACAGCATCAAGAAAAGTGTGTAGCATGCTCGTGCTGTTCACCGTAGCCTGGAATGACGCACACGGTGTCACTTTTTAATTAATATCAATGCTTACGCCAGTTAAATCCATCGAAGTTTGAGTGACATACAAAGAGCATTGAATAGGGAATAATTACGCCTGATAATATGTATCGACAAGTTTCAGTAATTAGCGATAAGAACAGTTTGAAAACGAAACTTCGCTAGAAAAAAAAGCATCGCTCAACGTATTCGGACGATATCTTTAGGTACAAGGCGTTGGTTCTGATATGTAACCGAACGATGGAAATGACGACTGTTATTTCCCATGAATGAATGTCCATCAATATAGCCCATAACCCCAGAAGAAATGTGAAAGAAATCCAAATTGCTAACACCATTCCACACGTGTTGCGAAAATTGCCTCGCCGGCTGATCACCGTTTCACCGACTGGCGACGGTGGGATGTAGGGGTGATGATTCTCAGTAAGATTATCCAGTCAAAATATAAAAACGTTGATATAATATGCACGTATATACAGAGGATTTATGTTAAATGTAGATAAAACAATATGAAAAAATATACGAATATTAATACAGTTAAATATGTAGCTCTAAAATGTCCGAAGAATGTGCGATTGAATATACATATGTACACAAATACTTTCGTGTTAATATTATAACAATCACTCTAAGAACTTATGCGAATAGTGCATTACCTTCAGTTCGAAAATGACAAAAAAACAAAACAAAAACAAAACCAAACAAAAACGAATGACTATACACGCAGTACCCTCCATAAAATCATATAGGAACACTACATGAATCATTACAGAAACTTTGTGACTGGTTGTATTTTCTCCCAAATTTCTGTAAAAGCCAACGAATATGGTGGATTTCCATTTGAACATTTGAACTGACCAATCAAAAGTTATAAACCTGAAAGCCACAATGTACATGTATCCGGTAATGTGTTTTACGAACACCAAATTGAATTATTATGTAGTTAAATATTGAAACATCACCGACTGTAAAATGTACAAACGACGGCTAGACTCAACCACCTCGCTGGGGGTCTAATAATACATAATAAGCCTGTGAAACGGAGCATGCGCTGTGGGGAGGTTGATCTAACATTCAGACAAAATTTGACAGCAAAATGGAAGACGCCATATATCCCTTCTAAGGAAGGGAGATAATCGGTCTATGTGCATGATAAAGCAGTGTTTCCTAACTTGAGGTATAATTTATAGTGTTTATGTAGAGAAATGCAGCATCACAATCAAATATATTGTTATGGAAACTTTCAGATTGACTGGTTGTTGGTTCGTTTTTCTGTACAAGCCAATTAAATTAGAGTGTGTTTTTTTAGTACAGCTTGCACTAGTATACAAATTTGTACCTCCGCAGGTGCACTTGTTTAATCGCAGAACTTTTTCAAACTTATATATGATATGACTAGGTTACATACCATTCTGCCATCCTGCGAAAACTTGTTTGCACGACATGCACACGATTTTTACAATAAGAAGGCAAATATGCTAAAAAGTCTATTTTGTCAATTATTACCGTTATATACACGAGGGTACTTCGGATTGATGCAAAATATGTCATCTTTGTCATAGAAATACTTGACTCATTTTGGTTAACGTGATCATATTTTGCTATGATGAAAAATCCATCGTGTAAAACTCTAATAATTGACAGAATATGTTGTTTGGCATAATTTGCCTGCTTATCATAAAAATTGCGTGCAAGTCCTACAAATTTTCGCATGTTATCCTATCCTTCATACAAAATTAAGCAATTTCTGAAGAAAAAAAATTCAGCAGACATTTGATTGGCTGAATGTTCGTCCTAGTCAATTCTTCTGTTAGCCAATGAAAATACCGGCTTTCTTTTCGACCATTTACTTGACAACCCTAGTCCTTCCTTGACTCCTTGATCGACAACCCTAGTCCTTCTTTGACTCCTTGATTGACAACCCTACTCCTTCTTTGACTCCTTGATCGACAACCCTAGTCCTTCTCTGACTCCTTGCTCGACAACCCTAGTCCTTCTTTGACTCCTTGATTGACAACCCTAGTCCTTCTTTGATTCCTTGATCGACGACCCTAGTCCTTCTTGGACTCCTTCATCGATAACCCTAGTCCTTCTTGGACTCCTTGATCGACAACCCTAGTCCTTCTCTGACTCCCTGCTCGACAACCCTAGTCCTTCTTTGATTCCTTGATCGACAAGCCTAGTCCCTCTTTGACTCCTTCGAACTTTTGAAGGGATACAAATAGGGATTCACAGCAGAGTTTAACGGCAAGATGATGAGAGCTACCGTACTCGATTCGTCAGGTCTGAGTGGAGAGTTGACTTGAAATGCTACTACCGACAACAAAACCGGAAACCAAGTACAAAAATCTGTGAATATTATAAGACCAAACTTCTTGGCTAAGTCCACTTCATATTTGTCCTTTCTCCCAGAGGCTTCGCCGCTTCTTTTCACGCTAATGTAAATGGCGACATAAGAAACTGTGACTACAATCAAGGCCAGACAGTTGGGAACAACAAAAAATGCCATGGCATAGTACAAAGCAGGGCCGCTGAGGTCCTTAAATATGAAGGGTGCACATATCTCCGTCCTACCGTAAAAATCCCCAAGACCGACAGGCAAGAAAGGCAGAAGAGACAAGCATAGCATTGTCAACCAACCAACCACAATAGCAATGATAGAGCGTTTGGGGTTATTTGGTACTCTCCCAAACGTCGAAATCACTTTCATTGCCCTATCTACCGCTATAAATACAATCATCATCATTGACATTCCATTGGACATCGTCGCCAGAACACCAGCCACCTGACATAGAAGACTGCCACGCCAGGTAGGATCTTCGAGGGCATAGTCACCCAAATACACCAAGTCGGCGCTGGCAATAATGAGGAGGAAGATTCCCATCAGCATATCAGATATACTCAAATTAAAAATCAAAATAGACGGTACTTTACCCAGGCCATCGCGCAACCGGCGCACAAGAACTACTATATTCCCAACAAAAGCGGATACGCCTATGATCCATACGAGTGCCTTATGAGCGTGACTGGCCAGGAGATGGTCACATGAGAAGGTTAAGCTTTCCTCCGGAGAACACATTTCCACAATATCGTGCTCAACATAGCAACAGAAACGATGATCGTCCGTTAGAAGATGATCCACATCCAATCCCTTGAAAGAGTCGGTTTCTATGTTCTCCATGGTGTTGTTCGTTATATTCAACACCGCTAACTCAACGAACTTCGAAAGTGCCCCGGGAAATATGACCGTTATTCTATTTACAGCCAAGTCTAACACTTTCAAACTGACCAAACCTGTGAAGAGACCAACGGGAATAGTTCCTATGTCCATATTGCTCATATTCAATATCACCAGACTGGCTAGGTCTGAAAACACACCGACATCAAGGTGGGAGATGGGATTGAACTGAATCTCCAAGATCTTCAATCGGCTAAGATTAGCGAAGGAAGAATTCCCCAATAAACTTAGAGAGTTATGATGTAACCTGAGATGCTGTAAGTTGCGCATACCCCTGAACGTAATCCCATCTATTTCAGTAACGTTATTATTTGATAAATCAAATATAACAAGGTATTTGAAAGAAAGACCTTCAAACACATTGTTCAAAGCGTTGGAGTGTAAGATGAATGTTCGTGCATTCTCTGGTACATTTTCAGGTATGGATGACAAGTTCTTCCCACTGCAGTCCACATGGTATCCCTCACACAGGCAGGAAGTCGGACACGTCGTTACGTTCGGCCCGTTAAACTCGCAGAATCGCTCGTCATCCGCCGACTTCGGGCAGTCTGCCGTACCATCACAAACCTCGTTCTGCGACAAGCATAAGTTTTCTCTGCAGCGGAAAAGGCCAGGACAGGTGTAATTTTCACAGTCAGCTTCGTCGGACAGGTCAGGGCAGTCAGGGGTATCATCACAGACACGTATATATGGGATACAGTATGCGTCTGGACATTTGTACATATTTGGGCAAAGATGCTCACTACAAGACTGATCCCACAGATGTTCCCCATTCCTACAATACAGTAAATGGCCGTGATGGTCTCTATCATACATACACGTTTTATCACGTGGATAGCAGCGTGTATGCTCCAAGTGGCATCTCCTTTCTTCATCACCTCTAGGACAAGGTGTATTACCGTTCTTGTATTCCTCCGGTTTTCCATTCTTCACGATCCAGGAAAGGTTAGACTTGCCAAGATTGAAATCGTACGTCTCATCAAGCTGATTCGAGCCCGCGCAATCTGGAACCATGTCGAATAGCTTATGGAGTGGAATGCATTCACCAGAAGGGCATCTGTAAGTTCTACACATGTCACCTTCTGTACAACTAAGTTCGTCCACACCGTCTGGGCAGTCAATGAGACCGTCACACCGTTTGTCTACTGGAAGGCAAAATCCCGTAGAACAATGGAAACAGTCTTCAAACAGACACCCATTCTCGTCGCTATTATCGCCGCAGTCATCTCGACCGTCGCAGCACAGAGAAACCTGAATGGATGTTCCGCTCTCACACGTGAATAGATTATCGCCGTATGAACAACCATTCTCATCTTCGCCGTACAGACAGTCGTCTTTTGTGTTGCACCGGACAGCTGGGATAACACATGATCCGTCATAACAACGGAACTGATACTCGGGACAGGACATATTTGACATCATTGTTTCTCTCTTGGTGGTATTTTCTGTCTTTCCAAATGCGTTCACTCTACAAATGTACGAAGCGTTTTGGAATTTCTTTGCACAGGGAATCTTCCACCACTTCGTAGAATAAAATGGGTTTCCAACCATCATTGCAACACACCCTTTGTCCAAGTCAGCTAATGGCTGTATCTTATCTGACGGAAAATCGTTAACTGGATATGCAGGTAAACTTGTACTGTTATACAGATCGTCAAATGGATGATTCCAGTCTGTATAAATCACCGGTGATCCGTCTGTCCATCTGTAACCTTCTGGATCCTGAAAAACAAAATCTTAGTATTTGAAGCTGGTGAATTGGGACCATACTGCTAGGGACATTGGTTTGATTCACATAAGGGGATTAGGGGAGATTGGGGTACAGTGGAACATGGGGCACAGTAGGACAAGCCGTCTAGCTCCTGTGTTAAGTACAGGAAGCAAATTAAAATATTATCAGCAGAAAGCTAGCACTCCCATACAACACCTATATTGATTACATATAACAACTATCATTGGTAAAAAATTACGAGGAAAAAAACTGTTTTTGAGCAGTCCAATTAACGATGATATTTTGTTATACCAAGTTTTCAGCAGTACTTCATCGCTGTTGTGTTACTACTGAGAAGGATGGACAAAGGTACAATTTAAATTAAAAAGATGTATTATCTCAGATGTATGTATTTAGTTTTTTCATATAATGGAAAATATCATGCACCTGGGGCGGACTGGGACACTTTTGCTGGGGCACACTGGGACAATAGTAATCAAATGGTGAAATTTTCTTTGACCCTAAAATGGTATCGAAATGCATTATTCTGTTTCCTAGATTATAATAATTGCTAACCGTATCAGATTTGATAAGTTTTACTAACACTTGCAAAGTCAATTGCTTTCGTTGGAATGAAAATCATACAAAATATTTTTTCCCTCAAATTTGGCCCCTGGGAAATATTTTACGTGAAGCAGGGATCTGAAATAGCAACTAATTTAACCACCGCTGTTAAATCTTCTAACTCCTATGACACATAGTAGTATATACTTGATAAATCATGTAGTTTGATTATTGTCCCATCCCACCCCAGTGGGTGTCCCAGTGTAGTCCATAGTGGGGCAAACTGGGACACATTTTTTTTGCGTTTTTAAAAACGAATTCTGGAGAAAAGTATAAGAGATAATTCGGAATTTTTTGCATGACTATGCCATGCTAAATATAAGTTATAACGATAGTATAGAAGACTACACTACATGACAATAATAACAGAGATTTGTGCAAAAAGGTGAAAATTGTCCCAGTGTACCCCAATCTCCCCTACACTTTACACATCAGCAATGTCGCTGCACAGTGACATAGAGAACTAATTAATAATAGGGATTATTAACAATTGTCATGCTATTTTTTTACAACATACATCGAACACGAGAAAATGAGGAATAAACAACTCGCATAGCGTCATCCTGATGGACATATAAGACATGGCGCCTCTCAGATGGCGATTTGGCCCCATGAGGTGTGGTTGAATTACCACAAACGAAGACATTTCCTATGAAACATTTTACCTTATTAACCTAGGGTAATTAAACGTCAATGAGACCTATGATTCTCGAATAACAGGGCCACGAAGTAGTGTGTATGCGCATAATAAAGGGATGTGAAGTAGTGCGCGTGTGCAAAGTAACGGAACCGTGAAGTACCGGTAGTGTTTGTGCGCAATAACGGGGCTGGGAAGTAGAGTGTTTGTGCGCGGTAACATGGCAATGAATAGTCAGTTTGTGCACAAAAAACAAGGCTGTGAAGTAGTGTGTTTGAGAACAATAACAGGGACGTGAAGTAGTGTGTATGTGCGCAGTAACATGGCAATGAATAGTCAGTTTGTGCACAAAAACAAGGCTGTGAAGTAGTGTGTTTGAGAGGAATAACAAGGCCATGAAGTAGTGTGTTTGTGCGCAGTAACATGGCAATGAATAGTCAGTTTGTGCACAAAAACAAGGCTGTGAAGTAGTGTGTTTGAGAGGAATAACAGGGCCGTGAAGTAGTGTGTTTGTGCGTAGTAACATGGCAATGAATAGTGAGTTTGTTCGCAATAACAAGGCAGTGAAGTAGTGAGTTTGAGAACAATAACAGGGCTGTGAATTAGTGTGTTCATGCAGAATAACAGGGTGGTGAAGTTAAGTGTTCACGGACAATAACATGACCATGAGGTGGTGTGTTTTCGCACAATAACAGGGTCGTAAACAAATTTGTCTGTGCACACTAAAAAGATTGTAAAGTAATGTGTTTGCACACAATAGTGTTTAGGCGCAATTACAGGGTCGTGAAGTAGCGTGTTTGTGCACAGGAACAGGTCGGTGAAGCTATGTGTTTGTGCATACTAGCATGGCCGCGCAGTAATGTATTGTGCACAATAACGGAGTCATGCAGCAGAGATAAGGTTGTTACTCCATGTAAGGGAGCACGAGAATTCTCTGTGTTATTATATACAGTGGATTTTCGTGACTGGTGGCTCCAGGTCTCCCTGCGTGGGATCATACATTATATTGAAACATGTACATGTAACAGCTATGGTTGGAAATATTATCAGGTCCATTGTCCCTTGTAAGACGACAGTGTTAAAACGACACTTCATAAGATATGTATATTTTCTACAGCGACACACTAAAAACGACACTTTCATTGAGTTATATATTGTACGCATGGTTGAAAATATTACCAGGGGCATTGTCACTTGTACGACGACAGTGTTAAAACGACACTTCATAAGATATGTATATTTCCTACAGCGACACACTAAAAACGACACTTTCATTGAATTATATATTGTAAGCATGTTTGAAAATATTACCAGGGGCATTGTTACTTGTATGACGACAGTGTTAAAACGACACTTCATAAGATATGTATATTTTCTACAGCGACACTCTGAAAACGACACTTTGATTAAATCATGTGACAGCAATGGTCTGTGTTATTATATACAGTTGATCAAACTTTCTACAGCGACACTGTAAAAACGACAGTTTCATTGAACCGTTAACAGTGAGGGTTGAAAATGTTATCGGTCTATTCTCAGTTCCAAGACGACAGTGTTAAAATGACACTTCATAAGATATGTATATTTTCTACAGCGACACTCTGAAAACGACACTTTGATTAAATCATGTGACAGCAATGCTCTGTGTTGTTATATACCTGTGTTGTTATATACCGATCTTCCTGATTGGTGGAGGTCTCCCTGTGTGAAATCATACATGTACATGTATGTGGGTTTTGCTAAAGACGAGACTTTTCATTGAAACATGTACATGTAACAGCTATGGTTGGAAATATTAATCGCACCATTCTCCCTATTAAGACGACAGTGTTAAAACGACACATATGGGTGAGCAGAACTATTCTCCTGCCAGAGCGATAGTCTGGGAAATGACATTTCATACGATATGTATATTTTCTACAGCGACACACTAAAAACGACACTTTCATTGAATTAGATATTGTAAGCATGGTTGAAAATATTACCAGGGGCATTGTTACTTGTATGACGACAGTGTTAAAACGACACTTCATAAGATATGTATATTTTCTACAGCGACATACTAAAAACGACACTTTCATTGAATTATATGTTGTAAGCATGGTTGAAAATATTACCAGGGGCATTGTCACTTGTATGACGACAGCGTTAAAACGACACTTCATAAGATATGTATATTTCTACAGCGAGACAGTGGAAACAACAGTTTGATTAAATCATGTGACAGCAATGCTCTGTGTTGTTCTATACTGATCTTCCTGACTGGTGCAGGTCTCCCTGTGTGAATGATACATGCACTTGTGAATTTTTCTAAAGATGACACTTTTCATTGAAACATGTACATGCAACAGCTATGATTGGAAATATTATGTGGACCATTGACCCTTGTAAGACGACAGTGTTAAAACGGCACATGTCTGGAGCATGACTATTGTCCTGCCAGAGCGACAGTCTGGGAAACGACACTTCATAAGATATATTTTCTACAGCGACACTATGAAAACAACACTTTCATTGAATTAAATATTGTAAGTATGGTTGAAAATATTACCAGGTCTATTCTCACTTCCAAGACGACAGTGTTAAAACGACATATATGAGGGAGCAGGAATATTCTCCTGCCAGAGCGACAGTCTGGGAAACGACACTTCATAAGATATGTATATTTTCTACAGCGACACACTAAAAACGACACTTTCATTGAATTATATATTGTAAGCATGGTTGAAAATATTACCAGGGGCATTGTCACTTGTATGACGACAGTGTTAAAACGACACTTCATAAGATATGTATATTTTCTACAGCGACACACTAAAAACGACACTTTCATTGAATTATATATTGTAAGCATGGTTGAAAATATTACCAGGGGCATTGTCACTTGTATGACGACAGTGTTAAAACGACACTTCATAAGATATGTATATTTTCTACAGCGACACACTAAAACGACACTTTCATTGAATTATATACTGTAAGCATGGTTGAAAATATTACCAGGGGCATTTGTCACTTGTATGACGACAGTGTTAAAACGACACTTCATAAGATATGTATATTTTCTACAGCGACACTCTGAAAACGACACTTTGATTAAATCATGTGACAGCAATGGTCTGTGTTATTATATACAGTTGATCAAACTTTCTACAGCGACACTGTAAAAACAACAGTTTCATTGAACTGTTAAAAGTGAGGGTTGGAAATGTTATCAGGTCTATTCTCACTTCCAAGACGACAGTGTTAAAAACGACACTTCATAAGATATGTATATTTTCTACAGCGACACTCTGAAAACGATAGTTTGATTAAATTGTGTGACAGCAATGTTTAGTGTTGTTATATACGGTACCGATCTTCCTGATTGGTGGAGGTCTCCCTGTGGGAAATCATGCATGTACTTGTATATGAATTTTTCTAAAGAAGACACTTTTCATTGAAACATGTACATGTAACAGAAAATATTATGCGGACCATTTTTCCTTGTAAGACGACAGTGTTAAAACGGCACATGTGGGGGAGCAAGACTATTCTCCTGCCAGGGCGTCAGTCTGTCAAACTATTTGCCCTCCCTAACCCTGCTTTGACACTCGACTTCACGTATATTCCTCCCTAACACCACTTTGACACTCCACTTTAAGTACATTTGTCCCCAACTCCGCTTTGACACCCGAATTCACATACATACCTCCCTAACCCCGACTAGACAAACTACAGACTTTGGTGGAGAAATATATTTTTTATAGCTGAAACGAACCTGAACTTGATAGTATGAAAGTTACCTAACCCGAAGTCCTAAACCCGCTTTGACACTCGACTTCACGTACATCTGTCCCTAACACCGCTTTGACATTCAACTTCCCATACATTCATCCCTAACACGACTTTGACAGTCAACTTCATATACATTCCTCCCTAACACCGCTTTGACACTCGAATTCACATACATTCCTCCCTTACCCCGATTTGACAAACTACAGAGTTCGGTTGAGAAATAAGTTTTTTATAGCTGAAACGAACCTGAACTTGATAGTATGAAAGTTACCTAACCCTAAGTCCTAAACCCGCTTTGACACTCGACTTCATGTACAGTCCTCCCTAACACCACTTTGACACTCAACTTCAAGTACATTTGTCCCTAACTCCGCTTTGACACTCGAATTCACATACATTCCTCCCTAACCCCGACTAGAGAAACTACACTTTGGTGGAGAAATAATTTTTTTTATAGCTGAAACGAACCTGAACTTGATAGTATGAAAGTTACCTAACCCTAAGTCCTAAACCCGCTTTGACACTCGACTTCAGGTACAATCCTCCCTAACACCGCTTTGACACTCGGCTACACGTACATTCCCCCTAACACCGCTTTGACACTCGTCTTCACATACAAGCCTCCCTAACCCTGCTTTGACACTCGACTTCACGTACATTCCTCCCTAACACTGCTTTGACACTCGACTTCACATACATCTGTCCCTAACACCGCTTTCACACCCAACTTCCCATACATTCATCCCTAACACGACTTTGACAGTCAACTTCATATACATTCCTCCCTAACACCGCTTCGACACTCGAATTCACATACATTCCTCCCTAACCCCGATTTGACAAACTACAGAGTTCGGTGGAGAAATAAGTTTTTTATAGCTGAAACGAACCTGAACTTGATAGTATGAAAGTTACCTAACCCTAAGTCCTAAACCCGCTTTGACACTCGACTTCACGTACAGTCCTCCCTAACACCGCTTTGACACTCGGCTACACGTACATTCCAATCCTTACACCGCTTTGACACTCGTCTTCACATACAAGCCTCTCTAACCCTGCTTTGACACTCGACTTCACGAACATTCCTCCCTAACACCGCTTTGACACTCAACTTCAGATACATTTGTCCCTAACACCGCTTTGACACTCAAATTCATGTATATTCCTCCCTAACCCCGATTTGACAAACTACATACTTTGGTGGAGATATAATTTTTTTCATAGCTGAAACGAACCTGAACTTGATAGTTATGAAAGTTACCTAACCCTAAGTCCTAAACCCGCTTTGACACTCGACTTCAGGTACAGTCCTCCCTAACACCGCTTTGACTCTAGGCTACACGTACATTCCTCCCTAACACCGCTTTGACACTCGTCTTCACGTACATTCCTCCCTAACACCGCTTTGACACTCGACTTCACGTACATTTGTCCCTAACACCGCTTTCACACTCAACTTCCCATACATTCATCCCTAACACGACTTTGACAGTCAAGTTCATATACATTCCTCCCTAACACCGCTTTGACACTCGGCCACACGTACATTCCTCCCTAACACCGCTTTGACACTCGTCTTCACATACAACCCTCCCTAAACCTGCTTTGATACTCGACTTCACGTACATTCCTCCATAACACCGCTTTGACACTCAACTTCACGTACAGTCCTCCCTAACACCGCTTTGACACTCGGCTACACATACATTCCTCCCTAACACCGATTTGACATTCGTCTTCACATACAACCCTCCCTAACCCTGCTTTGACACTCGACTTCACGTACATTCCTCCCTAACACCACTTTGACACTCAACTTCACGTACATTCCTTCCTAACTCCGCTTTGACTCTTGACTTCACGTACCTTTCTCAACATGATAGTTACGAAACGTACCTAACCCGAAGTGTCATCCTGATTCCTCCCTAACCCCACTTTGACAGCGGACTTCACATACATTCCTCCCTAACACTGCTTTGACACTCGACTTATTTCATTTTGATAGCTGAAATGAACCTGACCCTAACCCCTATCCTGATTCCTCCCTAACACCGCTTTGACACTCCACTTCATGTACATTCCTCCCTAACACTGCTTTGACACTCGACTTGATGTGCATTGACTTGATGTACATTGCTCCCTAACACCAGTTTGACTCCTGACTTCACGTACCTTCTTCCCTAACAGCGCTTTCACACTTTTCACATACATTTTTCCCCAACACCGCTTTGACACTTCAGTTGAAGTACATTCCCTTCTAACACCGCTTTCACAGTCAACTTGACGTACCTTCTTGACTAACACCACTCTGACACTTTACATGTACATTCCTCCTTAACACTGCTTTAACTGTCAACTTGATGTACATTCCTCCATACACTGGCTTTGACACTGAAGTTGAAGCACATCATTCTCCCAGTATGTTTCAACATTTCATCTTTGTGGAGAAATTATTTGATTTCGATTGCTGAAATGACCATGAATGTAAAAGTTACTAATGATACATAACCCTAAGTCCTATCCCAATTTGACACTAGACTTCACGTTCACTGCTCTCCAACACTGCTTTGACAGTTGACTTCACAAACATTTCTGCCCGACACCGCTTTGACACACGACTTGAGGAACACGTGTAATGTTCCTGTTTGTTGGATTTCTACGTATAGTTAAGTTGCTGTGATACATGTAAGCCATTCAGGTTCTGTAAGTTAGTAATAAGTTGAAACTTCATTTACAGTTGAAAAGTGCAAAGCTGAAATTGTGTACATATGTTTTATTGCTTCTTTTCAGAAGACATTGGTGATGGTGGTGTGCAATACCTCTGTTTTTACCAGTCCATCATTTTGAAAGGGTTGGAAGAAATATGGCATATTGAAGTTCACATGTGCAAACACAACGTGAATAGACACATCATTTACACATACAAGTTGATAGGCAGACAAGATGGCTAAATTGAAGATTTTTGTCCTCCTCCTTTTGACTGCATCCTTGATTAAAATTTTTACATCTGTGGAGGATCTTGGAAAAGAAATATGGGATTATATTTCTGAAAGAATAAATGCAGACGGCATGAAAGTGCCATGCATAATTTTGACTGGCAACAATGTTTGGAGAGGTGAAATGCAGCCCAGAGTTTGGCAATATTTGACACCTCGATTATTGCTCTGGGATCCTTTGACTCAGTATTCTTGGATACAGGAGAAGATATACTGCCCACATGATGGAAGCGAACTCCATATTATAACCCTTTTTGATGTTGAAGTACAGGTATATTACTGCCTTAATGTTACTTTATTAATGGAATAGACCTGCATGCAGGTTTGAAAGCATATAAAAATGTTTAGTGTTTTGAAATAAAAAAAATATGGCAGTGGAGTATTCCATGAAGTAAGAGGGTTGCAGCCAGCAATGAGCACTGCCTCAGGGGATATTGTATGGGTGCTCCAATGTTAAAATGTAAGAATAGAGTTTTTGGTTTAGCTGAAATGCACATGGACATGTTTACATACAAAGTTTCCTGAAGTTGTCAGTGGATGATTATGAAAGCCGCTACACATGTTTTTTTTTTATCACAGGAGGATGAACGTGTGTTATTTGTGAGATTAAATATTAATACTGGAATAAAACTGCTTTGACAGTCCATTTGACAGTATGTTATTTCATTTAGTGTAAATGTGGATGGAATGTACATGTATCGTCATCTGGGATATAAATTAAGCCTGACAAAATATTTGAGAGTATAGCTGCTATATTCCATTTAATGTGAGTGCCCATACACTATGCCATCATGGAAAGCATAGAGAAATAATGTCGTTTATAGACTGTCGCTTTATGAAACATACATATCTGATGAAGTGTCGCTTTAAAAAATATACATCGCTTTCAAAGTGTCGTTTTTAGACTGTCGTCATCTTACAAGTAAGAATCGCCCTGACCATATTTCTAAGCATGGCTGTATGATTCAGTGAAAGTGTCGTTATACAGTGTCGTTGTGGGAGGAGAATAGTCCTGGTACCTCACATGTGTCGTTTTAACACTGTCGTCTTATGGAGCATCCATACACTGTGCCATCATGGAAAGCATAGAGAAATAATGTCATTTATAGACTGCCGCTTTATGAAACATACATATCTGATGAAGTGTCGCTTTTAGACTGTCGCTTTTAAAAATATACATCGCTTTCAAAGTGTCATTTTTAGACTGTCGTCATCTTACAAGTAAGAATGGCCCTGCCCATATTTCTAAGCATGGCTGTTCTTAGATGATTCAGTGAAAGTGTCGTTTTACAGTGTCGTTCTAGAAAATCGTTGTGGAAGGAGAATAGTCCTGGTACCTCACATGTGTCGTTTTAACACTGTCGTCTTATGGAAGGGGGTAATGCCCCTGTCGAGAGAAACTACATATACATATCTTTCAAACTGTCATCTTTCACGGTGAGTGTCCACACACTGTGCCATCATGGAAAGTATACAGAAATAATATCATTTTTAGACTGTTGCTTTATGAAATATAAATATCTGATGAAGTGTCGTTTATAGACTGTCGCTTTATGAAATAAACATATCTGATGAAGCGTCGCTTTTAGACTGTCGCTTTAAAAATATACATCGCCTTCAAAGTGTCGTTTTTAGACTATGGTTCTTCTCTTACAAGTAAGAATGGCCCTGACAATATTTCTAAGCCTGGCTAGATGATTCAGTGAATGTGTCGTTTTACAGTGTCGTTATAGAAAATCGTCCTGTGAGGAGAATAGTCCTGGTACATGTACCTTACATGTGTCGTTTTAACACTGTCGTCTTATGGAAGGGGGTAATGCCCCTATCGAGACAAACTACATAATATACATATCTTTCAAAGTGTCGTTTTTACACTGTCGCCTTACAAAGAGGGGTAATTAATAGCCCAATCTCGTGCTCCCTTACATGGAGTATGGACCAGAGAGCTTGTGTACAATAATAGGATCGTCAAGTAGAGTGTTTCCGAACAATAACATAGACGAGAAGTAGTGTGTTTGTGCATAATAACAGGATAGTGAGGTAATCCGTTTGCGAACAATAACAGAGTCACGAAGTGGAAGGTTTATGCACAGTAACATGGTCGTGAAGTTTTGTGTTTGTGCGCAGTTACAGGGTCGTGACGAAACGTTGTTGTGCAAAAGAACAGTGTGGTGAAGATATTTGTTTGTGCACAATAACATGCAAGTGAAGTAGTGTATTTGCGCACTATAAAAGAACCGTGAAGTAGTGTGTTTTTTGCACAGTAACGGGGTCGTGAAGTAGTGTGTGCACAATAACAATGTACAGTAGTATGTTTGTGTGCAATTACAGGGTCGTGAAGTAGCGTGTCTGTCCACAAGAACAGGATGGTGAAGTTGAATGTTTGTGCACAATAATAGAGTCGTGAACTGGTGTGTTTGTGCAAAATAGCAATGCCGGGAAGTCGTGTGTTTGTACGCAATTACAAGGCCGTGATGTAGTGTGTTTGTGCGCAATAACATTGTCATGAAGAAGTGTATTCGTGGACAATAACGTGAAGTAGGATGATTCTGCACAATAACAGAAGCAATAACATGGTCGTAAAGCAGCGTGTTGAAGTAATTGGTTTGGTACACAATCGCATATGAAGTCCGATCAAAACCAGAACCAGCTTTGAACCACATACCACAAAACATTATATAAAACTTGTGTTGGTTCTGGCCGATCTTCGTGTGTTTATGTTTATGTTTGCGCACAAAGACAGGATTGTGAAGTATAATGTTTCTACACAAATAACAGCGTCGGGAAGTAGTGTTATTGTGCACAAGATCAGGGCTGTGAAATAGTGTGTTTGTGCGCAATAACAAAACAGCGAAATAGTGTGTTTGTGCACAATAACAGAACCGTGCATTAGCGTGTTTGTGCAAAATAACAGGATGGTGAAGTATAGTGTTTGTGCGCAATTACAGAGCCGTGCAGTATTGTGTTTGTGCAAATAACAGGGATGAGAAATAGTTTATGTGTATACAATAACAAGGCCGTCAAGTAGTATGTTTTTTCACAATAAAAGAGTCGTGAAGTAATGTGTTTTTAAGTGCAATATCTCGACCGTGAAGTAGCATGTTTATGCACAATCCCAGTACCGTGTAGTAATTTGTTTTTACACAATAACAGGGCCGGAAGTAGTGTGTTTGTGCACAGTAAAGGGACCGTGAAGTAGTGTGTTTGTGCACAACAGTATGGTTATTTAGTGTGTTTGTGCGGAATAACAGGGCCGTGAAGTAGCTTGTTTGTTATGTGCACAATTACAGGGTCGTGAAGTAGTGTGTTTGCGCGCAATAACTGGACCTTGAAGTAGTGTGTTTGTGCACAATAACAGGGCGGTCAAGTACTGTGTTTGTGCAAAATAACACAGCCGATAAGTACAGTGTTTGTGTGCAATTACAGGGCCGTGGAGTATTGGGTGTAAAAACAATAACAGGGACGTGAAGTAGTGTGTTTGCGCACAATACCATGACCGTAAAGTAGTGTGTGCACAATAACAGGGCCGTAAAGTAGTGCATTTGTGCACAGTAACAGAGCCGTGAAGAATAATGTTTGTGCGCAATTACAGGGTGGTGAATTAGCGTGTCTGTGCACACGAACAGAGTGGCGAAGTTATGTGATTGTGCATAATAACATGGCCGTGCAGTAGTATGTTTGTGTGCAATTACAGGATCGTGAAGTAACGTGTCTGTGTACAAAAACACGGTGGGGAAGTTAACAAGAAATCGTCAATAACGGCGCCGTGAAGTAGTGTGTTTATGCACAATAGGCCGGTGAAGTAGTGTGTTTGCGCACAATAACATGACCGTGAAGTAGTTTGTGTGTGTGTGCACAATAACAGGGCCGTGAAGTAGTGCATTTGTGCACAGTAACAGAGACGTGAAGAATAATGTTTGTGCGCAATTACAGGGTCGTGAATTAGCGTGTCTGTGCACACGAGCAGAGTGGCGAAGTTATGTGTTTGTGCATAATAACATGGCCGTGCAGTAGTATGTTTGTGTGCAATTACAGGATCGTGAAGTAACGTGTCTGTGTACAGAAACACGGTGGTGAAGTTATTTGTTTGAGCACAATAACAGGGCCGTGAACTAGTGTGATTGTGCAAAGTAGTGTATTGGTGTACAATACCAGGGTCGCGAAGTAGAGTGTCTGTGCACAATAAAAGGACAGTGGGATAATGTGTTTGCGCACAACAACAGGGTCATCAAGTTGGAGGTTTGCGCACAGTGACATAGTCGTGTAGTACTGTTTGTGCGCAATAACAAGGCCGTGAACTAGTGTTTGTGCACAATAATAGAGTCGTGAAGTAGTCTGTGCACAATAACAAGGTGAAGTAGTGTGTTTGTGCCGAAGTACAGGGTCGTGAAGTACGGTAGTGTGTTTGTGCACAATAACAGGGCCGTGAAGTAGCGTGTTTGTGCACAATAACAGGACCGTGAAGTAGTGTATTCGTGCACAATAACAGGGCCGTGATGTAGTGTGTTTGTGCACAGTAACGGTGCCGTGCATAATCGAGTATCCGCGGGCCACATTTGAAAGTGTGGGGGGGGGGGGGGTTGAACTCTATATCGAGTATAAAACTTGTTTTGATTCTGGTCGATCTTCAGTGCGAAGCACACGGTGTATTCACAACACAATCAGTGCTAGTTCATGGTCCCGTTATTCCATCTTCATTTTATCAAGCGAATTTCTACGTTCCCATTTCGGACTTCCCTTGATATATCTGCCCCCCCCCCGCCCCCTTCAATGCTCAAAGTACTTATAAATAGAAACGA
>JAVTVY010040639.1:0-19230 GCA_036873755.1 Hanleya hanleyi | reverse complement strand
TTTTGACAGCTTCATGCCCCTTTCCTTCGCGTGAAAAACCTGATCCATCATGCTCCAAGGAAAGACACTGTCTTGTTTCTCCACTTAAAATTGACTGTTCGACCAGACAATGAATTTAATGGGTCGAATCTATGAATTTTGAAGCAATGTTGAAAGGAATTGCGTGATTACAATTTTTAATTACATAACTGTCCTATGCATTAGAGAATCTGTAATGGCGGATTATTTTTTTTCAGATTAATTTGTTTGATTTTGTAAAGTCGCTTTATAGTTGATCGAATACTGGTTTTAAAATTCAACAAAAAATATTTCCCATGATAATGGGATCGGCTTTTGTGGTAAATAAAAGCAAAATCTGCTACTTGTATCAAAATTAATATTATTTGGGGAAAATATAGACTGCAGTCTTTTGTGGAATACACATCCTTGAAGCATCGGATGCAATACGCTGTCGTGGAAGCGGGAGGGGCGGGGGGGTGTCAGAAATGGATTCAAACTCCGAACAGCGCATGTCAGCTGAACGACTATCGTCTAGGCTACAAGCACTGCCCGCAATTGAAATTATCGCTAACACGCTCTCAGATTACTCCTCCAGTACAAACCTTCTTCTGTCACTGTAATAACCTCATCGATCATTACAAAATATCTCCGAAAATCTGTTCACCAATAACCGACACTGGTTTCACTGCTAGCGAGTTTATGTTTTGGATTTTTGTTTGTGTTTCGCATGAATATAGTCCATGCGTATGGAACTGCCGTAGTGTGTGATAAAATAGATCCTATTACTAACTGTGTATAGGTGACAGCTTGCCAGGCGATCATATGTCGACTGTTTAGCTTTGTCGCTGAACGCAAATCAAAGCGCCGTGTTCAAATTAATTGTTCTAGATATGCTAAGGGTACATGTTGCTATGTCAGCCTTTCTGTCATTTCAGGCTAGTTAGCAAATAAAACAAAGAACCGGCAGTTTGTCACTCAGTATCTTCCTACGCCACTGTTGCGCTCGTGAAGTATTCCACGGCTGCGGATAAGTTCCGTGGAGTTGCACCAGTTCGGCCTTTCCGCCTAGCTATGACGAAAATAGCTCTCCGTGCAATGGACAGTTTACCCGAAGTCTTCGGCTATTTCCGTCGACAACATTCGGATCAAGCGGATCCAGAAAGACCACAGATATTGGAGAATATTTGTCCGAGCGCATGAAACTTTGTACGCGTGTGATGAATATTTCGAGAACGCAAGGATTGGATGGGGCGAGCGCAAGGAGTTCTGGCACATGCTCACGAAATTTGGCCCCAAGCACACGGAAATAGAAGGATGGACAAGAGAACTGAGGTGCATTCTCTACATTATTATATAAGGCGGGGAGAGGGGGCGGGGGGCGGGGATTTCTAGGGAATGGCGCACTGAATCGTCGTTTTATTTCCTCTGCAAACGATCAAAATCCTGAGTACGAGCCTACTCTCGCGAAAGGCAGCCATTCAGCTAATTTCCGTACATGGTGTCTCTAGAGACACGAGAGCCAGCAACGCCGACTTAGGTCGCTTCATTGTAGCAACGCATCAATCATATTTTCCTTGCAGTTTAAGCCCTACTTGCGCTAAAATTGTCATTTACACCATCAAGACGACGGCGTTACTGGCTGTCGTGAAAAAAGCATGTGCGTGAACCCGCCCTTCAGTCTCATGCCTGACTTGCATATGCGGTAATATGCGGTAATTCTGGGATTACAATGGGGCTTATTAGGTCTGAGTTTTATTCCAGATTTGATTTTATCTGTTTGGTGAATATATATACAATTCAGGAGAAAAAGAATTATGAAAGTTTTGAAATGGATTGGGGTCCCATAATTCTATGAGACACTTATATATTCACATGGTTCCCTTAGCAACCAAGATGATGCATGTGGCAACCAGAACACTATATTGCTGTTTTTGTCAGTAAGGAAGCTGTTTTAGGTTTGAGATATAGAGAAGCTGATTTTTGCACTTTCAGAGTTGTGGTCAGATATCAAATAAGAATGGACGTGTCCATAAACAACTTTTAATATATGGCAATCATGATTTTTACACATTCAAAGTTAAAACCAGATGCCTGGTTTGTGTTGCAGTTTCCCAGGTGCGAATGAAATTCTTCCGTGATCAAATCGGATCAATGCCGTATGACTTATGTAATGGTATTGTAGTCTATTATTAGACAGGATGCTTCTAGAATATATGACGCAAGCTTGTTTACGTGGGTTAATCACTTCTATCATTCTAGAAAATTATTATAAATTGTATCTAGGCCAGATGATGTAATGCATATTCTAGAGGCTTCTTGATTTGGTAGAATGTACTGGAATGCCGCATAAAGTATAAATAGCGTAACACTCAGTTATTCGAAGGGAATTCAAACTGGCTTTATGTGGGTGCTTTATACTGTGTTACCTTTGCTGCGGACTGCTGGATTGTATACTCCTGTGAATTGCCTTTTTGGCTGTTGTGTAATCTACGTGATTGAACTGTCGGAAATTGGACATTTACTGGGACTCTAAACAACCGAGCAGTGTTGGACTACTAAAATACAGAAAAGTGATTTGTGCGCGTCGGCACGGACTGTGAAGAGATTTGTGCACTTCAACGCGGACTGTGAAGTATACACCGGTATAGCATTGAACAGTAAGACTTTGTTTATGTATACTATGATTGTCTTTTTGAATTTGGTGCTAATACTGTTATATGGAATATGGAATATGGAGTAGGTCTTTGGATTATGGACGCGGATATTCTCTAATGGACGACGGCTGGATTATGAATGATGGACTAGACGCTTGTAATTTATTTCACATTTATTTGTTGTATTGACCTTACTTAATTTGTATATGATTTTAGTATTGTAAATAAATATTTGATTGTTAATCCTTGACTTCACAAACCTTTTCTGTTACGTTTTTCAGTTATCGCAAATTTGGCGTGACAGAAATTGTTGGCCTGCCTGCGAGCTTTGTTTACATTATAGCTGCCAGCTGATCAGCTTTGCAACATAATTCTAAATTGATACATTGTCTAAATTTGTGAAGTCAGGGAGTACTCTATCAACATGTCATTTGAACCAGCACAGTTTGCTTCAAAGCCTAGTCGGGAGGTATTTGACGAATTACGCAAAGAGGATTTGTTCGCGCTGTGTAAATTCCTAGAAATTAAAGCTAAAACATCTTTGAGAAAGCAAGAAATTAAGAAACTCATTATTAAACATTTTGTTAGCAAACAACTTTGGGATGAAAGTGATTTTGATTTAACTGAGGAAACAGCTGATGATCTGGAAATAAGGAAATTAGAATTGCAAAATCAGCTGGAATTAAAGAAATTAGAGTTAGAAAAAGAGGAAAGAGAGAAAGAAAGACAGTTTCAGTTAGAGAGAGAAAAGTTAGAAAAAGACAAAGAATTAGAGAGAGAAAATTTAGAAAACGACAAAGAATTAGAGAGAGAAAAGTTAGAAAAAAGACAGAATTAGAGAGAGAAAGGGAAGAAAGGAAGTTTCAGTTAGAAATGAAGCATATGGAATTACAGTCGCAAACAAGTCCTCCTGCACATGCACCTGTACAATCACAATCAAGATTTGATGCGGCTCGTCAAATACGTCTCGTCCCACCATTTCAGGAAAAAGAAGTTGATAAATATTTTCTGCATTTTGAGAAAATTGCTGAAAATTTAAACTGGCCAAAAGAAAATTGGAGTTTACTTCTTCAAAGTGTTTTGATCGGAAAGGCAAGGGATATTTACACTCAATTGACGGTAGAGCATGCATCAAATTATGATATAGTGAAGGATTTAATCCTTAAAGGTTATGAATTAGTTCCTGAAGCCTATAGACAAAAGTTTCGTAGTTGTGAAAAAGAAAACTCTCAGACTCCTGTAGAATTTGCTCGTTCAAAAGAACAGTTATTTGATAGGTGGTGTGCTTCGGTTAAAATTGACAACCAATTTGAAAGCCTTAGACAGCTTATGCTGGTAGAGGAATTTAAAAGGTGTATCCATGGTGATATTAGAACATTTCTTGATGAAAAGAATGCCAACACTTTAGATCAAGCAGCACGATTTGCTGAAGAATACGCTCTGACACACAAATTGTCATTTGTCAATGCTGTTAAGCCAAGTTCATTCCAATCTAATCTCTCAGGTAACAAACCCAGTTCTTTCTCATGGCCTAAAACTAAAACCCCAGTTACAAAGGTCATAGGTCAAACACAAAGTCTCAGTCACCCACTTTTAACACTCAAAATAAGTCTCCCATTTGCAGTTATTGTAAGAGGGACGGCCATTTAATGGCTAATTGTTTTAAATTGAAAAGAAGACAACAAGATCATGCCTTTCAAAAGCCTAGTGGTTTCCTCACTTCAAGATCTATACCCAAGCAGGTTAGTGACGTTCATAATGTATATGACGTTAAGATGGCCAAGGACACTGTTCCTATTAGTTCTATCAAGGATAAGATTGACAGTTTTTCAAATCCTGTTATGGAGATTTTTGAACCATTTATCCACAATGGTTTTGTGTCACTTTCAAGTGATTTTTCTAATGCTACTCCTGTGAAGATTTTGCGAGGTACGGGCGCGTCCCAGTCTCTTTTGTTGGCAGATACTTTGCCGTTTTCTGACTCTTCATCTGCAGGGGGTAGATTCTGTAAATTATACATCCGTTCCGCTGTCTTCCGACTTGTCTTCCGACTTGATTTCTGGACCTGTTACGGTGGGTATTAAAGGTAGTTTACCATTTGAGGATGTTCAGTTACTTCTTGGTAATGATCTTGCGGGAGATAAGGTCGGGGTTAACCCGATTGTAACTGACAAGCATTGTTTGGATCAGATCCATGATCCAGTTGAAGACGAAATTCAAGGTTTGTATCCTGCTTGTGCAGTTACTAGAGCCATGAGTAAATTGGCTGAGGAGTCTGAAAAGTCTCTTAAAGATGACGTCATCGATGACGTTTGTTTGGCCGACACCTTTGTGTGTTTAAAGGAGAGGCTGATAAGCCACATTTTGATAGCAAATTGGAATGATCTTATGACAAAATTTCAAAATCACAGCTGGTTAATGAACAGCATAGTGACAAGGACATTTCCAAGTTATTTGACAGGGCAGTAGATGAGTGTGATGTAACTCAAGAGCCTGTGTGTTACTTTTGTAAGAATGGTGTTCTTATGCGCAAATGGCGACCGCCAGATGTGTCACCTGATGATGAGTGGGCAGTTAAGTATCAGATTGTAGTACCAAATTCATATCGTTCAGATATCCTCAGAATAGCCCATGAAAAACCTCTTTCAGGCCATTTAGGTGTTAATAAAACATATTACAAAATTCTAAATCATTTCTATTGGCCAAATTTAAAGAAAGATATTACGGAATTTTGTAGGTCATGCCACACATGTCAAATGGTAGGAAAACCAAACCAAACCATACCAAAGGCCCCTCTACAACCAATCCCTGCATTTGAGGAAGCATTTAGTAGGATGATTATAGATTGTGTTGGTCCATTACCGAAAACAAAGTCAGGCAATCAATACATGTTAACAATCATGTGTGCTTCAACCAGATTCCCTGAGGCCATTCCTTTACGGAATATTAAGGCGAAAACTATTGTTAAGGCCTTAGTTAAGTTTTTCACACTTGTCGGCCTACCCCAGTCTGTTCAGTCTGATCAGGGATCTAATTTCATGTCAGGAATCTTTCAACAAGTCATGCATGAATTGGAAATAAAGCAGTACAAATCATCTGCATACCACCCAGAAAGCCAAGGCGCATTAGAAAGATTTCACCAGACATTAAAGAACATGATTAGGACTTATTGTTTTGACACTGAGAAAGACTGAGATGAAGGCATACATTTGTTATTGTTTGCTGTTAGAGTCTGTTCAAGAGTCTTTAGGCTTCAGTCCATTTGAATTAGTCTTTGGTCATACAGTTAGAGGACCACTTAAACTGCTGAAGGAAAAGTTCCTAGGCAGTGATCTTGACTCATGTAGTCTCGTACAATATGTGTCGGACTTTCGCACCAGGTTGACTAAAGCACGTGATTTGGCCATGTCTAATTTAAAGTCAGCACAAAAATGTATGAAAATAACCTGTGATAAACATGCCCTTAAACGAAGTTTCAAACCTGGTGAGAAGGTACTGGCTTTTCTGCCTATTCCTGGTAATCCACTTAAGGTTAGATATTATGGTCCTTATGTCATTGAAAAGAAATTAAGTGACCTTAATTATGTAATTCAGACTCCTGACAGGCGTAAACACAAACAGTTATGTCATGTAAATATGTTAAATTACAACACATATAAGGGAAGTGGAAAGAGGTGCCGACATACTGACAGAGTCACATGACTTCACAGTATAGTCTTCCGGTTAACCTATTCTAAAGCACATACCAAGAATCTAACGATTCGTGATATGTGTTATATCTCAGGTACGCTTTTATTGTACCTGTTCATGCGGCAACTTGGATGATATCACCACACGGCCCCTAGCACCGGCATAAGCGGTATTAGCGGTATTAGATACAAATCTAGAGAGCTATGATGGAAATGCTCTGACAACTCGTATATTGGTAATTGGTGAGCTGTTTCGCTGTGATAACTCGTACACTGGAGATTGGTGAGCTGTATCGTCGTCAGGTGAAAGCACTAACAGTACTGTACACCCTGTAAGTGTAGTTAGTTCTGACCCTGATAATAATGAAACTTGTGAAGAGCGCATGACAGCGGCGAAATTACAGAAATCTGACAGTCTACTTAATTTGGATTCCAAGTTGTGTCATCTTGAACCAGCGCGTCAGGAAGAACTTCGAACTCTGCTCAGTCAATATGAACATTTGTTTCCCGACATTCCTACTCAGACTGATAAAATTTCACATGACGTCAATGTCGGAGATTCTAATCCAGTGAAGCAGCACCCATATCGTTTGAATCCCATTAAACGAAACTACCTAAAAAAAGAGATTCAGTATTTATTGGACAATGACTTCATTGAACCAAGTAATAGTAACTGGAGTTCACCTTGTATCCTCGTTCCAAAGCCAGATGGCAGTTACAGGATGTGTACCGACTACAGAAAGGTGAACACATTGACCAAAACAGACACATTCCCTATTCCACGCATTGACGATTGCATTGATAAAGTGGGAAGTGCCAAGTTTGTGTCAAAGTTTGATCTTCTGAAAGGATTTTGGCAAGTTCCACTGACAGATCGTGCGAAGGAGATATCAGCATTCGTCACTTCGGAGGGTCTGTTCCAGTACAAATTCATGACATTTGGAATGAAAAATTCTCCAGCCACGTTCCAGCGTCTCATCAACCGTGTTACTTCTGGTTTGGAAGGATGTGAGACTTACATTGATGACGTCATTGTCTACAGCGATACATGGGAAGATCATCTAGAGAGAATCCGCGCACTGTTCAATCGACTAAGTGACGCCAAGCTGACAGTCAACCTTGGAAAAAGCGAATTTGGACATGCACGTGTGACATTCTTGGGTCATGTTGTAGGTCAGGGTCAAGTAAAACCTGTAGATGCTAAGGTTAGAGCTATCTCGCTATTTCCAAGACCAACATGTAAGGGACAACTGGTGCGTTTCTTGGGTATGGCTGATTACTACAGAAAATTTTGTCCGAATTTTTTCAGATATTACTGAGCCTTTAACTCAACTCTAAGAAAAAGGGCAAGTTTTGTTTGGACCGATGAATGGACCTGAAATCCATACTCAACAGCGCACCAGTTCTTTCAGCACCAGATTTTGATTTACCTTTTAAACTGGCTGTAGATGCTAGTGATGTTGCTGCTGGTGCAGTTTTGTTACAAGAAGGTATAGATGGTGTAGATCACCCAATATGTTATTTTTCACGTAAATTTGACAAACATCAGAGAAATTATTCTACAATTGAGAAAGTTTGGCAGTGATATTGGCTTTACAACATTTTGATGTTTATGTTACTTCTTCATCGTTGCCAATTACTGTATTCAGTGATCACAATCCACTTGTTTTCATAAGTAAGATGAAGAACAATAATCAAAGATTGTTGAGATGGAGTTTGGTGTTACAAGAATACAATATGAAATCAGACATAGGCAAGGACAATTTGACTGCTGATTGTTTGTCTCGCATATAATGTACATATGTTTGTCAACATTTTTGCTGTTGTAATATAGACTTTTTTTTGCAATGTTTTGAATTGTCAAGAAAGTTCCAAGTTTGAAACTTTCTTTTTTTAAAGAGGGGGAGTGTCATGGTATTGTAGTCTATTATTAGACAGGATGCTTCTAGAATATATGACACAAACTTGTTTACGTGGGTTAATCACTTCGATCTTTCTAGAAGATTATTATAAATTGTATCTAGGCCAGATGATGATGTAATGCATATTCTAGAGGCTTCTTGATTTGGTAGAATGTACTGGAATGCCGCATAAAGTATAAATAGCGTAACATTCAGTTATTCGAAGGGAATTCAAACTGGCTTTATGTGGGTGCTTTATACTGTGTTACCTTTGCTGCGGACTGCTGGATTGTATACTCCTGTGAATTGACTTTTTGGCTGCTGTGTAATCTACGTGATTGAACTGTCGGAAATTGGACATTTACTGGGACTCTAAACAACCGAGCAGTGTTGGACTACCAAAATACAGAAAAGTGATTTGTGCACGTCGGCACGGACTGTGAAGAGATTTGTGCACGTCAACACGGACTGTGAAGTATACACCGGTATAGCATTGAACAGTAAGACTTTATGCAGACTGTTTATTACTGCAGTCAATACACATGATAATATATATTCGTGGAATCACGATGGAGGGAATGCACATTCTAAAGTCTGAAATTGTACAATGTATTGAATATGGTGCATTCCACAGTTTCATATGTGTGCTACATAAGCTATACAGAGTACATGTATAATTCACTGTAAATATATATATATATACTGAAAGGACACAAATTGCAACAAACAGCATATAGTAATAAATATATTAAATACTTGAACACAGTGAGGTAGCCTGATGAAACATTCACAAGAAAAAATTCCCCAAACATCTTGGACACCTGAAATATTATCTGTTAAATATTATGAGTATTTTGCGAATGGTTAAAATCTGCGTCTCAATTTTTGTATGTGTTTTTCTGTACAAATATTGTAGATGTCTTCAAAGTTATTTCCTATAATTAGTATCATTTTTCCCATTTAAACGATAGTTGTCCCGTCACACTATTCAGCAACTGTAGATTATTTTTCTAGAATGTACTAAAACCACTGTACATTATATTCACGCGTGCAAGCCATAGTTCCAGCAGTCAATTAGTACACACAAGGCTGGTGAACTTTTGTATTGCGCAATAGAGAAGAGACGTGAGCTGTTTTAAATCTAAATCTACATTTGGCAAATTACACCACAAATCCAAAGGAAACAAGGCACTTGCTGGTAAATATCCATCTGAAGTCCAACACTTATGATACATCCAAACTGCTGCAATGTCAGAAACACAGAACAGCACTGCCAAAATATAACCTCGTCATGATAACCGTAATTAAGTATACTGGTATATAAAAATATACAAAGAAAAATGTTGCATAATGTTTTTGTGTACGAGGATTTGAGTACAGTGGAAACCTCTTAATTGCATACTTTAAATCCAGGAATATTTGAGCATTTTCCAAACTACCCCTAGGTATGATGATGGATTTGTCATGACCCATGCAATTAAGCAGAATTTTCCATTAAGCAGACTGTGATAAAGTGGGTTCTATGGCATTGGCAAATAGCTGTGTATGTTACAAAGATTCAAAGCTTGGAATTCTATAAGACTTACACCTATTACACACTGATAACGGTGCAATTATTAGACGATTTAGCACGGTTAAGAACTTTTTGACTTATGAAATCTACACCCATGATCTTGACACGCACAGGTGTCCACTCGGGAGAATCCATTTCACAGGGTGGGTGATAAATGGCAGAACAATTTCTCGTCTGCCTGTACAATCCAATAAACAAATAGAATGGATACCCTGCAAGTAGGAACTTTAGTTTATTTTAAAGGCCGAAAATGTATAATCGCAGATATTTACGAACCAATTGGGACATACGAGTGTTACACAATAAGAAACAGATCAACAGGAGAAACAAGACGTGTTTTCAGATACGAATTATCTAGAGAAGCGGAGATCGAAGAGTTCATGAGAGACTCAGATGATGAATCTCTTCTTGCTGTTTTATATGAGACACAATACGAGTGTGATCAGCTGAACAAAGGCAGATTTTCCTCCGCTGACGATGAGAAATTAAGAGATCTGGCGAACAAACGAAATGAACCAGGGGCCGATAGGCAAACGAAATGGGGAATACGGATATTAAAATGTATTAAATCCGTTTTATATTATTAATGAAGACGTAAATTTCTGTCTCAAGTTCAACTGTTGGTTCCATCGTGAAATTGATTAAGAATGACACACAAATAGGCTTGTATGCATGTGTTTCACACAGTCTCAGGTGACAGAAAGACTGCGCCCCCTTCTGAGAGACCACATAAACTCGTCCATTGATATTGGCAATCTGCCAACTGAGGCGGAAGGCACATTTCAACAAAGGGAAGAAAGGTTGTGAACGTTTACCATATTTTTCAAATCTTTCATGGTAATCTTTGTTGATAATCAATTTGAGTAGTGCAATAGAAATAATGTTTTCATAGGCATGCTAATTGTTATTTTACGCACGGTTAGTGTGAGAAAGTTTATAAATTTTAGGGCTTCGCCCGTGCCCTAAAATTTATAAACTTTTCCACAATAGCCGTGCGTAAAATAACGATTTATCACGCCAATGAAAACATTATTCCTTAAACTGCATATTATCCATTAAGTGATATAATGAATGATCAAGATATATATATATATTTTTTTCAGTTAAGCCCTGGACTAACCACTGGGCATTTATTTGCCATATGGCCACGAATTTATAAAATTTGGTTTTGCCCACGTGGCCTGGGACAAAACCGAATAATGTACGATACATTTACTTACTTTCGGCTATTAATGATAAATTTATGTTTCAGGTCGATACTGATTACTGTTCGTTACATTTGCATTTTAATTTGCAGGTACTTTTCTCTTTTCTCTATTAGTCTGCATAGAATAGATACATTTCGGTCACTTATGATATAAATGTATTCAAGAGCGTTACTATTGTAATAATTTTGTTACATAATTGCCACAATCTTAATGCCAACTATATGGACGTCGGCAACATCAATTTTACATTGTATACATGCTAGTACATGTTTTGATACTTCTGCTTCTTTGTATATGAAGCTACTTGTTAGGTATAAAAGATCATTTGTATCAATTATTGTATAATCATGTTAGAAAGCGTTACAATTGTAACTTTAAAACGAGAGATCCTGAAGGATCTTGGCGCCCACTATTGTCCGATAATTGTAAGCTAATGACAAGAGGATCTTTTTGTCCATACTAAGAACAAACGAATGATTTGTAATTTTGATTGCAGAATTTCGAATTTGAGCAAAAAAGATCGGAAAAGGGACACTGGAAAACACCAAGATATTATCTTTCTAAGTTTCGAGAGTTTCAGGATTTCTAGAAATTGTACTTGATGTCGGTTGTTATAGTACAAGTGAAATGAGCAAAGTTATTCTGAAAGTGAATGTCCAGAGGATCCTTCATCTTCGTTTTGTAGTATTTTTTTCGCACGTGTCATCATTGGGTACTGGAAGCGAAGACAAGTCTATTTGACACTTTCGCATGAGCTATGAAACATACTTAAGATTTTATAATTAGGAACGAATGCTAATTCTGTTCTGTTTACTGTGCTAGTTTGAGTTATTTCTTTTAAGATACCATGCTCGAAAATAGTAAGATGGTACAAAACTTAATACTGAAGGGATCCGGTCTGTGCAGTAACGTTGAAACTTTGAAAGTGTCTGAATCGTCATTATCTCTCTTAGGTCGAAACACGCAGTAGTCTACAGTTGTCGAGTTGTGACGTTGTGTCACAAGAGTGACGTTCCTTCGTGTAGCCGACCCGTCGGCAGACGAAACGGTGGGGCAGTTCACTTGCAATGGCATGGACTAAAGTAAACTGATTTAAAATTTGAAGAAATACATTTTAAATCGAAATCCTTTGAACTCTTTGATATAGAAGGTGAAGGTATGGATATTCTCTATAGTCAATATATAGAATATGCCCCACCGTTTGATCCGCCTACTCTTGTGATGCAACGTCACAACTCGGGAATACCGTATTAATTTGAAGCGAAACTTGGATTTTCGAATCGGACCAAAAAAGGTATCTTGCACAACTAGGCCCCATGTGGGACCTGTGTACCAAATTTCAGAAAGATCTATGAAGTAGTTCCTGAGAATTCACGATAACAATGTTTCAAGGGGAAATTCAAGATGGCCACCTGGCGGCCATATTGGATTTTCGAATCGGACCAAAAAAGGTATCTTGCGCAAATGGACCACAAGGGGAACCTGTGTACCAAATTTGAGAAAGATCCATGCAGTACTTCCTGAAAAATCACGATAAAGTTTCGTTGGGAAATCCAAAATGGTCGCCTGGTGGGCATATTACATTTTCGAATCGGACCGAAAAAGGTATCTTGCACAACTAGACCCCAAGGGGAACCTGTGTACCAAATTTGAGGGACCAGAAAAGTTATCTTGCACAACTAGACACCAAAGGGAACCAGTGTACCAAATTTGAGAAAGATCCATGCAGTAGTTCGTGAGAAATCGCAATAACAAAGTTTCATGGGGAAATCCAAGATGGCCGCCTGGTGGCCATATTGGATTTTGGAATCGGACCAGGAAAGGTATCTTGCACAAGTAGATCACAAGGGGAACCTGTGTACCAAATTTGACAAAGATCCATGTAGTAGTTCCTGAGAATTCACGATAACAAAATTTCATGGGGAAATTCAAAATGGCCGCCTGGTGGCCATAATGGATTTTCGAATCGCCCCAAAAAGGTATCTTGCACAACTGGACCACAAGGGGAACCTGTGTACCAAATTTGAGAAAGATCCATGCACTACTTCCTGAGAAATCACGATAACAAAGTTTCATGGGAAAATCCAAGATGGCCGCCTGGTGGCCATATTGGATTTTCGAATCGGACCGAAAAAGGTATCCTGCACAACTAGACCCCAAGGGGAACCTGTGTATCAAATTTGAGAAAGATCCATGCCGCAGTTCCTGAGAAATCGCGATAACACGGTTTCATGGAGAAATCCAAGATGGCCGGCTTGTGGCCATATTGGATTTTCTAATCGGACCAAAAAAGGTATCTTGCACAACTAGACCCCCAGGGGAATCTGTGTATCAAATTTGAGAAAGACCCATGCAGTAGTTCCTGAGAAATCGCGATAACAAGGTTTCATGGGGAAATCCAAGATGGCCGCCTTGTGGCCATATTGGATTTTCGAATCGGACCAGAAAGGTATCTTGCACAACTAGACCCCAAGGGGAACCTGTGTACCAAATTTGAGAAAGATCCATGCAGTAGTTCCTGAGAAATCGCGATAACAAGAATTGTTATGGACGGACGACGGACGGACGATGGACCACGGATGAAAAGCGATTTGAACAGCCCACCATCTTGTGATGCCATGGTGGGCTAACAAGCGTTCTGAGAACCCCAACATCTCGCCTTGCGGCGTCATCCGCCGAAGCTGCAGCAGTATTGAAAGTATACATGTAGAGCAAACAATGACGTCTGGAATAGATGATGTGGTACAGACAATAATGTCTGGAATAGATTATCTGCTACAGACAATAACATCAGTCCCATGTGGGATTACTGCCAGATAGGTCAATCCCTTGTAGGATGGATAGGTCAGTGCCGTGGGATTACTGCTGCATAGGGCAGTCCAGTGTGAGATCACTGCTGGATAGGTCAATCCCATGCGAGATTACTGCTGGATAGGCCCGTCCTGTGTAGGATTACTGCTGGATGGGCCAATCATGTGTGTTATTACTGCTGGATAGACCAGTCCCATGTGAGATTACTGCTAGATAGTGCAGTCCCAAGTGGGATTACTGCTGGATAGGCCAGTCCCGTCTGGGACTACTGCTGAATAGGCGAGTGCCGTATGGGATTACTGCTGGATAGGTCAGTCCCATGCAGGATTACTGCTGCATAGGCAGTCCAGTGTGGGATTACTGCTGCATACGGCAATCCTGTGTGGGATTAATGCTGGGGAAGCCAGTCCCGTGTGGGATTACTGCTGGATAGGCTAACCCTGTGTGGGATTACAGCAGGATAAGTCAGTCCCATGTAGGATTATGGCTGGATAGGTCAGTGCCGTGTGGGATTACTGCTGCATATTGCAGTCCAGTGCGAGATTACTTCCGAATAGGTCAGTTCTGTGTGAGATTACTGCTGGATAGGCCAGTCCAGTGTGGGATTACTGCTGGATAGGCCAGTCTCATGTGGGGTTACTGCTGGATAGGCCAGTCGGGTCTGGGATTACTGCTGGATAGGTCAGTCCTGTGTGTCATTACTGCTGGATAGGCCAGTGCCATTTGGGAATTACTGCTGGATAGGTCAGTCCCGTGTGGGATTTTTCTGCTGGATAGGTCTGACCTAGGAAAACATGTTTTATAATTATCCCATGAAAGGTTCAGCAAACTTTCCATGTACAGATCTACATGTAAAATTTAGCCCAACAAAAACCTTATCAATGGAAACTTCTAAACTGTGATAATTAGGACAAAAATTCATATTTAATGTCATATTTTTCAAATAGCACATGCACATCCTCGAATCACATTGAACTTGGGTAGCAAGTGTCAAACTCATTCAATGAAAGTTGACCGCTTCAGCAAACTTTCCATGTACAGGGGTACATGTATGTACATTATCATTGGCAGATTACTAAGATAAAACCCTCGAAATTTGAACAAAAATTAATATTTCATCTCCTAAATAGCACAGGGACATCCTCTAATCATATGAAATATGTGTACCAAGTTTCATAATCATCCAATGGAACCTGACAAATTCAGACAACTTTTCAGTAGATTTTTGTCTAACAAAAAAACCTTATAATTGGCAAATTATTAAGTCCAAAACCTCAATAATTTGGACACAAATTAATATTTCATCTCATAAATAGCACAAGCGCATCGTCCAACCATAAGAAACATGTTTACCAAGTTTCGTAATCATACATTGACATCTGACAACTGCAGCAAACTCTACATGTGTACATGTAGAGGCCTACATGTACAATCATGACAATTCTGCTAAACAGAAAACTCTATCATTTGCCATAATTTAGACAAAAAGTAATATATCATCTCATAAATAGCACAGGTACTCTAATCATAAGGAACATGTGCACCAAGTTTCATAATCATCCAATGACAGCTGACAACTGCAGCAAACTTTCTAAGTACAGATGTACATGTACACTTCAGCCAAACGCAAAACTCTATCTTAGGGATTTTAACATTGGAGCACAAATGGGATCCCCAGGGGTAGTACCCCCAGGTGGAATACCCACCCCCCATATTTTTTAAAATATTTTTTCCAAATTTTCTGATTTTTTTAAATTTGCTATACCAAAAACCTTATCATTTCCAGGCCCGGAACACCGACACCGATGACGACATCCTCTTTCCCCCTCACAATATCTCCCCTTCACTTCGTAAGGCGAGATAATGATAACAGATTTGTTACTCAATTGTTACAATATTGCCAGCCGATGTCAACTAGTACAAAGATAGGACTAACGAACTTTGGTATACAAATATAGAACACACATGGTTACAATATAATATTCGGCCAGTATAGGTTACAGAAAATTTAGAAATTTCTTTCTCAAACTCATTTCGTATCCAAATAACAGCTTGATGTTATGATAATTTCCATATTTATATTTACTAATGACCATTTTAGCTATCAGAATAATGTGATTAACCTCGTCAACATGTAGAATACTAAGTGCACAATAATCAAGTTCTCTTATACGGTACCAAATAAAACTAGAACTCGTGGACTTCGAAAGGCTGCCGTTATCTGTGTGATTTTATGGTTTTGATGTTTGACTGATCTTTAGAAATACATAGTTTTTCCTATTTTCCAAAATTTGATCATGTGTATAGGTTGTGTTATTTGATCATGTGTATATGTTATGCTTTAGTTACCTTTGACAGGCATAACAGGATGAAATGTATGAAGTACAATAATTTGATAATTTATTCCATTAATTAATTTGAGGCTTCAGAGAAAATTTTAATGAAAACCAGAGCGTCTGAAGTCCACCAACGTTGAAACTACTGATTTGGCTTGGAACCTTAACATTCAGCACCCAGCATGGAAAACAATCTCGAGTGATATCCTGTGGCAAGTTATCCACATACCAAATCTGCAAAAAATCCGTTCAGGTTTTTGAAAGTTACCGTCCAGAACACAGGCCCGCAAAACAAGACTTTTTGGGGGGTGTGGGCGGTGGTATTATAGTGAAGTGTCGAAATATGGGGTCTCTATATATAACCCCATGCTTTATATAAATCAACATAAAGGTGAGAAACGGACTTTGGGTGAATCGAGAAATAAACGGTTTACTGCCAAACAAAATACATCAGCATATTCTACAAGTATCACTTTATATATTCCCGTCGTCAAATTAGTAAATTTGTGCAATTTTTTACCTTTGCCGGGCGATTCAAAATCCAACGTTAGTGTCCATTCATCTAGGAACAGTTAGATTATGGCGGGCTTCGTTCTCAATTCTGATTGGTCAGTCGCGACAGCTGATCAGTGCGTGACCTCTCTTGCCGGAGGCGTGTCTCGACTGACCAATCAGAATTGAGAACGAAGCCCGCCATAATCTAACTGTTCCTAGATGAATGGACACTAACGTTGGATTTTGAATCGCCCGGCAAAGGTAAAAAATTGCACAAATTTACTAATTTGACGACGGGAATATATAAAGTGATACTTGTAGAATATGCTGATGTATTTTGTTTGGCGGTAAACCGTTTATTTCTCGATTCACCCAAAGTCCGTTTCTCACCTTTATGTTGATTTATGTAAAGCATGGGGTTATATATAGAGACCCATATTTCGACACTTCACCCTAATACTCCCGCCCACACCCCCCAAAACTCTTGTTTTGCGGGCCTGTGGTCCAGAAGTAACTATTTTTTTTTACTTGTCTTCCTGGTACTTCAGCTTGTCACCCCTACTGAAACTTTTTTTGTATTCCAACTAGTTTCTCCATTTTTCCAGGCATTGTAGAATTTGAACACACGTTTTTTATGTTTTTTATTCTCTAGATCGGGAGACGTTGATGACACTGACAGATTTATCTCCTTCCTCTAGCTCTGCATTGCCAAGATCAATGTCCTCACTTCATGATGTTGATCATCATCCTAACGCATGGTACGATCATACGTAGAAACTTCTGCTCATAGCCATGCAGTAATGGGTGATATCTGAGTATATTAGGACATTTCCCAATTGGTCACATCCGATTGGTCCCGTGAGATCCGACAACGGCGCAATCACATTCATAAAACGAAGACACACCTCCAGAAAGCCATCGACTGAAATGATCCCTTGGTGGGCCTCGAAATGCCCCTATCACAAAATAAAAAGCATATCATTTTCCTGTGAACTGTCGCCGATTTTATTTTTTTAAATAGGTAAGGTTGTTTGTAATATGATTTTTCTTAAGAAAAACAAAGAAGCATGCGCCATTAGAGTGAGAACTAAAATAGCTGATTCGCACAACTTCGTTTTTGTCACGCATAGAATCCCCCAGCCTCTGCACTCAAGTGAGACTGACACGTCAAAATATTTAAATACAGATAATTTCATTGGCTCGTTTAAATGCGGCGGGCATGTGACTTGATGCTTCAGGAACAACTTTCGAACAGGATTATGTCCCTCCAGAAATATGTCCTTTGCCGCTGAGAGGTGGCACCGTGTGGAATACATGCCGAATCATAGCGTTAAGCTAAGGGCAGTGTTAAGTGAAACGTGAAATGCCCTCAGCAAGCTAAGATGGATGTTGACTCGGTGGGCTCATTTCTCTCACCAGACTGTTTCACTATTAGGGAGTTCAGTGTAACATGTCTACAAAAGGTTAAATTATGAGATTAAATTTGATGGAACGATATTTTCTCAAATATCATAACAGCAGGGGGTTTTAGCCACTTTTTCATCTAGGTAACCCAGATTAAAAACTTGAATTTGAAGAATGGAATTTTTGAGAAATTTTGAAATTGAGTTTTGCCCCAAACAATTGAGTTTTTTATCGATGAGAAAATGCGCGCCAAATACGCGCAAAAAAAATTGTGTTATAGTGGATAAATGTTGAATTCTTCAAGAGATAAGTCGAGTTCCCAAATGAAAATGTTGAATTGTCGTGACAAATAATCAAGCAAAATAATTGTTGTTGTTGTTGTTGTTTTCACCAGCTCAACTCGCGAGTGCTACGTTAGCGTGTCTGGAGCAAGTCAAAATCGGCACGGGCAACGCAACGTTCATGTTCATGTGTTAGCTGCCCGTGTTGGCAAGCACGATTTTCTTCCGATTAAAATACTCAGTGAAAAAGTTTTATTCTCCGCAACAATAAAACGTAGGAATCACTCCGCTTGTTCTGGTTTAGTTATCGAATTGATGTTGCCAGGCATGAACAGTCGATAGTAATATAGTCTGAATCGTGCCAGTCAATCTGGTGCAGTTCTTTTTATTTATCCATCAGTTTTGCCTTTCAAGCAAGGTTCTTTATTTGCTAACCACAGCGCTCTCAACGAGCAGATCAATTACATAAAGGGAGATCACTTCCAAGCAGCTCTCGTAAAAGTCTCGCGAGAGCCCATTTTGCAGTATGCGCAAAGACGTTTCCGCGAAGTTTTTCTTGTTAAATATCTTTTTCCAAACTTCCGGTTAAGAATTTTAGGTGAACAATTTGGGCTTGAAAGACAGACTTCCGTTTATCTGAGACTGCCCAAATTGTTACGAATTTCTAGTTCAATATCTTCTCCACATTTGGCCCTGTGACGGTAAGTCTCAAGTCTGCTTTGTTTTTTCGCAATCTTGCGGACAAGGCGATTTTTGCCCCCATGAGACCAAGCTGATCCAATAAGGCTGCACGCGTAGCGGCAGCCTTAATTATAGTTGGATTGAGCTTAATTCTCATTTGGATATGTGCCGCTATTGTATTTTCTACCTCTGACCAG
>JAVTVY010040638.1:0-18550 GCA_036873755.1 Hanleya hanleyi | reverse complement strand
ATGTCTTAAGTGTTGATCGATCATGCAACTTTTTTTGCTATCATTTTTTACATTGTTCTTCGCACAATCTCCGTGTTGGGAACATTGAGTCCATAAGGGCATGACACTGTAATGTGTTGTAAAACACCTATATTATTTGTTCAGGCATTTTCGTTTACATTTAGGCAAATTTAGCGGCGGCTTATGAAGATGGTCCCAATCCGCAATCTTAGCTGCGATTGAGACCAACCGATTTTAGTGTATGCATATCACAGATGCAAAGATACTATTTCAACTGTTAGATACTCAGCACCGGTAGTACACGCAACTAAAAAAAAACCATTGCTGCTTTCTGAAGATAGAAAAATCGAAACACAAGAAAATTGTTCTTCTATCCCATTACAAGTATATTTTTGTCCCATGGACATACAACGTTTCCACCGGCAACATGTCAAATTGCATTCTCGTGAAACAGTTTTCAGGAATGAACGTTAAAACATCTCGGAACTAAAAGTGTTTCCAACGGTTTCCCTGTACGTATGGATATGAACGGCCAATTTAAGACTTTCCTTTGGGTTATCATCTGAATGAACCAGAAACATATCTGCTGACCCCATGTGCCTCACACAGACATGGTTGAATCACGAACACGCCTTTTTATCCTGCGTTACCAGTCTCGCCATTTACAGGAATCTTCTGTGAGCTATGGAAAAGGCTGTATAAGGGTTTTAATCTCCTACTATTGTGCCAATGGTGCTGTGGTTGCTTTCTCTAACTTTATTTAGGTTACACCAATAATATCAGTCAGATTATTCAAAGTATAGCACAGTCATATAGTCATATTACATTATGTATAGTCGGTATACATTTGTATAGCGAACATCGCAACACAAGCCCCGTGGAGCTTTTTCGACCGACTTTTAGTACCAATAAAAAAAATAATATATCGAAAAAAAATAATCAAACATTCGTATTACAGTCCGATATCACAGATAATATTTCACTGTTACTGATATAAGAGGAGATTAAAGGGGAGCGAACAACACAGACGAAAATCACCCCAGCGGCATATAATATTCAATAGTTTATATACCTTATATAATAATTTATAATTGATGTAGTTATCATGGTTATTGTAACGAGTATTTGGTGACTACAACATTGTTGAAACAATACATGTTATCGTTGTATGTGTTTTATATAGTGTATATACCTGTTGAATTGTCTCCTGTTATCTTTATAGAAAAATTGATACTTACGCATGGAATTATGGGAAACTTCAGTTTTGAAGTGGCTATCTCCCCTTATTCATATCCTTATTCAGACATACATGTGGTTATATATGTGTATAGTATACGTCTGCACGGCTATACTGCTTGGTAGATCATTCTTTATGGACTTAAAAATCACATAACTAAACATGGCAACGCTTCTTTACAAATAATAACGTGATTAAATATGGTTGTCCCATACTTAATTTTGATTGGCGGAGTTTTTGATTATGAATAGGTTTTCCTCCCGAACTAACACCCTGATCTTACTTCTTCTCTAGCACTTTACTCCTTCTCTAGCACAATACTCTTTCTCTAGCCCTTTAGTCCTTCTCTGGCCCTTTACTCCTTCTCTAGAACTTTACTCCTTCTCTAGCCCTTTACTCCTCTAGCCGTTTACTCTTTCTCTAGATATATACTCTTTATCTAGCACTTTACTCCTTCTCTAGCACTTTACTCCTTCTCTAGCCCTTTACTCCTTCTCTAGCACACTCTAGCCCTTTACTCCTTCTCTAGCACCTTAATCGGTATTTCGAGCCTTACCCTTATATTTTCATCCTCCATAATGTAGGTTTGTATACTCCGTACCTCCGTATTAGGCCCTGCAGACAGATTGGAACTGTACAGTTATCACTGGAATTGTCCCCTTAACATATCAGCCAATAAACGGACGGCGTTTTGGGGCAACACGCCACCTTCGTGGGATCTCGGTATATTAGATGAAGCCCAGTTTATGTGGAGAAAAAGCTGGAGGGCCAAACTATTTTTCATTCTGAGAGGAAACAACATGGAGGCGTCTCTTAAGTCAAAATATTTACATCTGACATCCAAGCAACCAGAAGGGGACGAAATGTACGGCCCATTGCCTGGTGCTCAATTTGTTCAAATATGGGCATGTTCGGGAGGTCATACGTTCACGAATGCGCTCCGGAATACTTCAGATTGAAGTGGCTGGTTTGTTGTGGTGTACAAGCTATCCGCCATGGTTCGGTTTTGTTCGACGAACCAAGACTTGGGATGATGCATATTCTTAATCTTACGCCGTAGTAAGTTTGACCGTTATCCTGAACTTGAATCGGAACCTGTGGCTGGGAGGCACTGAATTTAATTTATGGATTCATAGCATGGAGATAGTTTCTTCTTTTTCTGTACGGAACATGACACAACATGTTGTACAGCGGCAGTTCTAGGCGGAAACATGACACAACACGTTGTACAGCGGCAGTTCTAGGCGGAAACATGAAACAACACGTTGTACAGCGGCAGTTCTAGGCGGAAACATGACACAACATGTTGTACAGCGGCAGTTCTAGGCGGAAACATGACACAACATGTTGTACAGCGGCAGTTCTAGGCGGAAACATGACACAACATGTTGTACAGCGGCAGTTCTGGGCGGAAACATGACACAACACGTTGTACCGCGGTAGTTCTAGGCGGAAACATGACACAAGTTGTACAGCGGCGGTTCTAGGCGGAAATATGACACAACACGTTGTACAGCGGCAGTTCTAGGCGGAAACATGACACAACATGTTGTACAGCGGCAGTTCTAGGCGGAAACATGACACAACATGTTGTACAGCGGCAGTTCTAGGCGGAAACATGACACAACATGTTGTACAGCGGCAGTTCTAGGTGGAAACATGACACAACATGTTGTACAGCGGCAGTTCTAGGCGGAAACATGACTCAACATGTTGTACAGCGGCAGTTCTAGGCGGAAACATGACACAACATGTTGTACAGAGGCAGATCTGGGCGGAAACATGACACAACATGTTGTACAGCGGCAGATCTAGGCGAAAATATGACACAACATATTGTACAGCGGCAGATCTAGGCGGAAATATGACACAACATGTTGTACATCGGCAGTTCTAGGCGGAAACTCGATTATCTACTATTAGAATGGTGAATACACTGCTAACCTGGGAAATAAATTAGAAAAAATAAACGTTTGATGCTTTCACAAATGTGTAATACAATTTATTTAAGACTGTACAAAAGATACAACATAGTACTAGTTAAACAAGTTCCAAGATGGCTGCAATGACGATCTCACAGTGATGTCATTTTCACCGTATAAATTTCTTGGTCGATTTTTCTATTTCTCTACTATTGTATTTATTCCCTCATGGTTACAATGACACCATGCAGAACTAGCAGAACCAGTGTATTCTCGAACGTCAGATAGCAACATTTACTGTAGCCAAAATTGAAAGATTTTGTTCGGTCCGTTCAATTTGCATGTACAATGGCGATATATCGGAGTCAGACAAGAGTAACACATGTGTTGAACTGATTTCCAGACTGCTAACGAGGCCGAGACACAAGATATTAAGAGCAGCAAATTCCAGGCAGGTATAAATTTAACTATAGCTTACATTTACTTTTTCATTTAGGCAAATTAAGCTGGACTTTTGCTCCATTTTTTGAACATCATAATTATGTACCATGGAGAGCATGATTGAATGGTGCCATAAATTATCTCTTCGTTTACGATGAGTTTTTTTTTGAGTCAGGGAGAAAAGGGTATGAATATACAATTTCGAAAACGTTACAGATAAATCGACCAAATATACATTTTTAGAATATGACGCCATTGTGACGTCATGAGAGTGGTCATTTTGGTTTTGCTTTCCTTTTCTGGTAGATCTTGATTCCGAAATATATTGTGGAAAGTTTCATATCCCTAGTTCAAGAAGCAATATATAGGAGTACAAAATAGCCCCTCTCCAAGCCTAGGAAGATCTGTAAGTACATGAAGTAGTCCATGCTTATAAGGGTTAAGATAGAAAAAAATGAACACAGAAGATAGTACGTACGGGTATTTGTCTATCCCATATTCTCCTCGTTTGTTCATTTTTCTTATCTAATAACGTGTTGAAAATATTGAGGCGTTAATTTATTAATCAGTTACAAACGCATATGTAAGTTTGAAAAGTGTAGCTATATGTACTTACCGTGGCATGAATATAAGATCGAGTTACGATTCTCAGCGTATAGATAATGTAATATCAAGTGTTCTCGAGACCAGGATGTGTCTGTCAGTCGTTCGCCCGCTTATAATAGTTGTTAAATATACACAGTTTTACACGAAACAGCTCCCTGTAATGGCATGTGGACAGTTTTGTTTACTGTGTCAAGTGTTTGAACAGTGAAAACCAATACACAACTACCATTCATGGCTATAAAATGAATCTATTTCGGTTTTTGTGGAAAAGAAAAAAAAGACGATAACGAAACCACTAGTCACGTTTGACGGAGTGCATTCGCAAGTTTATTGTATGAAGCAGCACAAACTGACTTGACTTCCGGGTCATATCAGTAATAATATATGCGGTGATATACCTACTTACAGTTTACGGCATGGGTTAATATGTCACCGGTAGTTCTCATGAGTTTTAAACTTTTTTCAGCTATATAGTATTGATTTCTGTAACCATCTTTTGCTAAAGTTTTCTTAAGATTAGTCCAATATATGTGTAGAATCCATTCCACCGTAGCTCACCGAACACTCGATATAGACGCAATTCAATAAATAGTTGTTCAATCACATACATGTACTTGTATTTATGGAAAAGACCATGAAATACATTATGTACATGTAGATTAGTTACATCTGCCATAAATCGCGGCGAAGCTAAAGGAAGTGAACTGATAGGTCACAAATACAGGACTGAAGAAAATAAGTACTCACCCCTATCCGCTGTACTCGTTAACTGTTAATAAATTGTTCTGCACTATGCTAGGTTGTATGTAGTGATATCCGTATGGCGTAGCAGTTTAGTAGGTCAACAAACTCGCTTTGATAGCGCAACTAATGTGCTTGTATGCAAAGCTACACTTCAGATTGAACATTATTTTTTTTGTATTTTCAAAGACAGATAAAACATTCATTTGCCGGCTACCTTCAATCTTAATAAATTGATATCCTATCAAGACTTCCCAATTGTATATGTCGCTCTAGAATCTTGCTCTTCAACAATCAAACCCCGTGTTCAGTGACCCCATGTCAGGTATATTTCACAGTTTATGATTCGCGGTAGCTATGACTTTGCGTTTGAGCAAATCCGCTTCCCAATCATTTATTACACTCTAACCACTCAGGGTGGCACGAGAGGTATACAATGTGAGTTACAGATGGCGGATAACAATATACATTTGAGCATTACTAATAATTACGTATAGACATTCCTTCTTTGATCAATTTACAGAAATTCATGAGCTTGCGCTTGTCTTCAGACTGAAATAGTTTTCTGAGCTTGATGACATTTGGCCTTGTAACAAACGAAATTCATCTCACATGCTGTACAGTATCTCTCGTTTTTCTCTTTAGCCTTCCATCTTCCGGTTTCAATTGGCAATTTATGATTACATGATCGAAATCTACTGATAATGATTCTGCTTTTTTCGTTCAAAATATTCAGGTATTTTTCGAATTGGAAATCGGTTTAAATATTCTGTAAATGACACCTTTTAACGAAGAGTACACATCGCTGTGCCGAAGGTTGGAGTTCAGAAAGCGTTCCCTAAATATACCCTATGTTACTGAATAACCTGACACCACGTGGTCTGAACAGCGGTGACATTAAAATGTTTTCAATCACATTGGCGTGTATACGGCAAAGCCACGAGAATCCCTTATTTTTTTCGCCCCTGATAGCGGCATTTAAAACGAGAGTGTATTGATATGATATACATTTATTTCTTTTCAATATTTCGTGTAATATATTCACTGCACAAGTCAGCCCTGGTTTATTTCAAATATCGCATATATGTGTATTTGATATACACCACGACTGACCTATTTTTTCGGATTAGGTCAAATGGGGCGGAACTACGCACCCAAGCTCGGATGATCATTGGATAAAACAGCTACTTGATAGACGCTCGACAAGGTATCTCAAATATTGACTCGATATCGCAAATATTTGGCATAAGTTGTCATCATTTAACTATTACACAAATTTGCCTATTACGCTTACATATGCATTAAAAATGTATGAGATTTATAAACTTAGAATCCTGACGAAAGCACTTAATTGGGCGATAAGTGATGACCTATATAAATGTATTCCCTAACTGTCCAATATTTAGTTTAATGTCAATCGTTATTATTATTTGAGAAGAAAGTAGACCACGTTCATTTCTATTCGCCAATGGAGGTATAACATGATGATTTGAATTGTTCAAAACAGACTATCAATACTATCCAGGCAACTCACAATGGAATAAACCAAACAGACTATCAATACTATCCAGGTAACTCACAATGGAATAAACCAAACAGACTATCAATACTATCCAGGTAACTCACAATGGAATAAACCAAACAGACTATCAATACTATCCAGGTAACTCACAATGGAATAAACCAACAGACTATCAATACTATCCAGGTAACTCACAATGGAATAAACCAAACAGACTATCAATACTATCCAGGTAACTCACAATGGAATAAACCAAACAGACTATCAATACTATCCAGGTAACTCACAATGGAATAAACCAAACAGACTATCAATAATATCTAGGTAACTCACAATGGAATAAACTAAACAGACTATCAATACTATCCAGGTAACTCACAATGGAATAAACCAAACAGACTATCAATACTATCCAGGTAACTCACAATGGAATAAACCAAACAGACTATCAATAATATCCAGGTAACTCACAATGGAATAAACCAAACAGACTATCAATACTATCCAGGTAACTCACAATGGAATAAACCAAACAGACTATCAATAATATCCAGGCAACTCACAATGGAATAAACCAAACAGACTATCAATACTATCCAGGTAACTCACAATGCAATAAACCAAACAGACTATCAATAATATCCAGACAACTCACAATGGAATAAACCAAACAGACTATCAATAATATCCAGGTAACTCACAATGCAATAAACCAAACAGACTATCAATAATATCCAGGTAACTCACAATGGAATAAACCAAACAGACTATCAATAATATCCAGGTAACTCACAATGGAATAAACCAAACAGACTATCAATACTATCCAGGTAACTCACAATGGAATAAACCAAACAGACTATCAATACTATCCAGGTAACTCACAATGGAATAAACCAACAGACTATCAATAATATCCAGGTAACTCACAATGGAATAAACCAAACAGACTATCAATACTATCCAGGTAACTCACAATGGAATAAACCAAACAGACTATCAATACTATCCAGGTAACTCACAATGGAATAAACCCAACAGACTGTCAATAATATCCAGGTAACTCACAATGGAATAAACCAAACAGACTATCAATAATATCCAGGTAACTCACAATGGACTAAACCAAACAGACTATCAATAATATCCAGGTAACTCACAATGGAATAAACCAAACAGACTATCAATAATATCCAGGCAACTCACAATGGACTAAACCAAACAGACTATCAATACTATCCAGGCAACTCACAATGGAATAAACCAACAGACTATCAATAATATCCAGGTAACTCACAATGGAATAAACTAAACAGACTATCAATAATATCTAGGTAACTCACAATGGAATAAACCAACAGACTATCAATAATATCCAGGTAACTCACAATGGAATAAACCAAACAGACTATCAATACTATCCAGGTAACTCAAAATGGAATAAACCAAACAGACTATCAATACTATCCAGGTAACTCACAATGGAATAAACCAAACAGACTATCAATAATATCCAGGTAACTCAAAATGGAATAAACCAAACAGACTATCAATACTATCCAGGTAACTCAAAATGGAATAAACCAAACAGACTATCAATACTATCCAGGTAACTCACAATGGAATAAACCAAACAGACTATCAATACTATCCAGGTAACTCACAATGGAATAAACCAAACAGACTATCAATACTATCCAGGTAACTCACAATGGAATAAACCAAACAGACTATCAATAATTTCCAGGTAACTCACAATGGAATAAACCAAACAGACTATCAATAATATCCAGGTAACGCACAATGGAATAAACCAAACAGACTATCAATAATATCCAGGCAACTCACAATGGAATAAACCAAACAGACTATCAATAATATCCAGGCAACTCACAATGGAATAAACCAAACAGACTATCAATAATATCCAGGCAACTCACAATGGAATAAACCAAATGGATTATCAATACTATCCAGGTAACTCACAATGGAATAAACCAAACAGACTATCAATACTATCCAGGCAACTCACAATGGAATAAACCAAACAGACTATCAATACTATCCAGGCAACTCACAATGGAATAAACCCAACAGACTATCAATACTATCCAGGTAACTCACAATGGAATAAACCAAACAGACTATCAATACTATCCAGGTAACTCACAATGGAATAAACCAAACAGACTATCAATACTATCCAGGTAACTCACAATGGAATAAAGCAAACAGACTATCAATACTATCCAGGCAACTCACAATGGAATAAACCAAACAGACTATCAATACTATCCAGGTAACTCACAATGGAATAAACCAAACAGACTATCAATACTATCCAGGCAACTCACAATGGAATAAACCAAACAGACTATCAATACTATCCAGGTAACTCACAATGGAATAAACCAAACAGACTATCAATACTATCCAGGCAACTCACAATGGAATAAACCAAACAGACTATCAATACTATCCAGGTAACTCACAATGGAATAAACCAAACAGACTATCAATACTTTATCCTATATGTAACTCACAATGGAATAAACCAAAACAGATCATCAATAATATCCAGGTAACTCACAATGGAATAAACCCAACAGACTATCAATACTATCCAGGCAACACACAATGGAATAAACCAACAGACTATCAATACTATCCAGGCAACTCACAATGGAATAAACCAAACAGACTATCAATACTATCCAGGCAACTCACAATGGAATAAACCCAACAGACTATCAATAATATCCAGGTAACTCACAATGGAATAAACCAACAGACTATCAATACTATCCAGGCAACTCACAATGGAATAAACCAAACAGACTATCAATACTATCCAGGCAACTCACAATGGACTAAACCAAACAGACTATCAATACTATCCAGGTAACTCACAATGGAATAAACCAAACAGACTATCAATACTATCCAGGCAACTCACAATGGAATAAACTAAACAGACTATCAATAATATCCAGGTAACTCACAATGGAATAAACCAACAGACTATCAATAATATCCAGGTAACTCACAATGGAATAAACTAAACAGACTATCAATAATATCCAGGTAACTCACAATGGAATAAACCAACAGACTATCAATAATATCCAGGTAACTCACAATGGAATAAACCCAACAGACTATCAATACTATCCAGGCAACTCACAATGGAATAAACCCAACAGACTATCAATACTATCCAGGTAACTCACAATGGAATAAACCCAACAGACTATCAATACTATCCAGGCAACTCACAATGGAATAAACCCAACAGACTATCAATACTATCCAGGCAACTCACAATGGAATAAGCCAAACAGACTATCAATAATATCCAGGTAACTCACAATGGAATAAACCCAACAGACTATCAATACTATCCAGGCAACTCACAATGGAATAAACCCAACAGACTATCAATACTATCCAGGTAACTCACAATGGAATAAACCAAACAGACTATCAATACTATCCAGGCAACTCACAATGGAATAAACCAACAGACTATCAATAATATCCAGGTAACTCACAATGGAATAAACCAAACAAACTATCAATACTATCCAGGCAACTCACAATGGAATAAACCAAACAGACTATCAATACTATCCAGGTAACTCACAATGGAATAAACCAAACAGACTATCAATACTATCCAGGTAACTCACAATGGAATAAACCAAACAGACTATCAATACTATCCAGGCAACTCACAATGGAATAAACCAAACAGACTATCAATACTATCCAGGTAACTCACAATGGAATAAACCAAACAGACTATCAATACTATCCAGGTAACTCACAATGGAATAAACCAAACAGACTATCAATAATATCCAGGTAACTCACAATGGAATAAACCAAACAGACTATCAATACTATCCAGGCAACACACAATGGAATAAACCAACAGACTATCAATACTATCCAGACAACTCACAATGGAATAAACCAAACAGACTATCAATACTATCCAGGCAACTCACAATGAACAAACCCAACAGATTATCAATAATATCCAGGTAACTACAATGGAATAAACCAACAGACTATCAATACTATCCAGGCAACTCACAATGGAATAAACCAAACAGACTATCAATACTATCCAGGCAACTCACAAATGGACTAAAACCAAACAGACTATCAATACTATCCAGGTAACTCACAATGGAATAAACCAAACAGACTATCAATACTATCCAGGCAACTCACAATGGAATAAACTAAACAGATCATCAATAATATCCAGGTAACTCACAATGGAATAAACCAACAGACTATCAATAATATCCAGGTAACTCACAATGGAATAAACTAAACAGACTATCAATAATATCCAGGTAACTCACAATGGAATAAACCAAACAGACTATCAATACTATCCAGGCAACTCACAATGGAATAAACCAAACAGACTATCAATACTATCCAGGTAACTCACAATGGAATAAACCAAACAGACTATCAATACTATCCAGGCAACTCACAATGGAATAAACCAAACAGACTATCAATACTATCCAGGTAACTCACAATGGAATAAACCAAACAGACTATCAATACTATCCAGGTAACTCACAATGGAATAAACCAAACAGACTATCAATAATATCCAGGTAACTCACAATGGAATAAACCCAACAGACTATCAATACTATCCAGGCAACACACAATGGAATAAACCAACAGACTATCAATACTATCCAGGCAACTCACAATGGAATAAACCAAACAGACTATCAATACTATCCAGGCAACTCACAATGGAATAAACCCAACAGACTATCAATAATATCCAGGTAACTCACAATGGAATAAACCAACAGACTATCAATACTATCCAGGCAACTCACAATGGAATAAACCAAACAGACTATCAATACTATCCAGGCAACTCACAATGGACTAAACCAAACAGACTATCAATACTATCCAGGTAACTCACAATGGAATAAACCAAACAGACTATCAATACTATCCAGGCAACTCACAATGGAATAAACTAAACAGACTATCAATAATATCCAGGTAACTCACAATGGAATAAACCAACAGACTATCAATAATATCCAGGTAACTCACAATGGAATAAACTAAACAGACTATCAATAATATCCAGGTAACTCACAATGGAATAAACCAACAGACTATCAATACTATCCAGGCAACTCACAATGGAATAAACCCAACAGACTATCAATACTATCCAGGCAACTCACAATGGAATAAGCCAAACAGACTATCAATAATATCCAGGTAACTCACAATGGAATAAACCCAACAGACTATCAATACTATCCAGGCAACTCACAATGGAATAAACCCAACAGACTATCAATACTATCAATACTATCCAGGCAACTCACAATGGAATAAACCAACAGACTATCAATAATATCCAGGTAACTCACAATGGAATAAACCAAACAAACTATCAATACTATCCAGGCAACTCACAATGGAATAAACCAAACAGACTATCAATACTATCCAGGTAACTCACAATGGAATAAACCAAACAGACTATCAATACTATCCAGGTAACTCACAATGGAATAAACCAAACAGACTATCAATACTATCCAGGCAACTCACAATGGAATAAACCAAACAGACTATCAATACTATCCAGGTAACTCACAATGGAATAAACCAAACAGACTATCAATACTATCCAGGTAACTCACAATGGAATAAACCAAACAGACTATCAATAATATCCAGGTAACTCACAATGGAATAAACCAAACAGACTATCAATACTATCCAGGCAACACACAATGGAATAAACCAACAGACTATCAATACTATCCAGACAACTCACAATGGAATAAACCAAACAGACTATCAATACTATCCAGGCAACTCACAATGGAATAAACCCAACAGACTATCAATAATATCCAGGTAACTCACAATGGAATAAACCAACAGACTATCAATACTATCCAGGCAACAATGGAATAAACCAAACAGACCATCAATATATCCAGGCAACTCACAATGGAATAAACCAAACAGACTATCAATACTATCCAGGTAACTCACAATGGAATAAACCAAACAGACTATCAATACTATCCAGGCAACTCACAATGGAATAAACCAACAGACTATCAATAATATCCAGGTAACTCACAATGGAATAAACCAAACAGACTATCAATAATATCCAGGTAACTCACAATGGAATAAACCAACAGACTATCAATAATATCCAGGTAACTCACAATGGAATAAACCAAACAGACTATCAATAATATCCAGGCAACTCACAATGGAATAAACCAAACAGACTATCAATACTATCCAGGTAACTCACAATGGAATAAACCAACAGACTATCAATAAACAGACTATCCAGGTAACTCACAATGGAATAAACCAACAGACTATCAATACTATCCAGGTAACTCACAATGGAATAAACCAAACAGACTATCAATACTATCCAGGTAACTCACAATGGAATAAACCAAACAGACTATCAATACTATCCAGGTAACTCACAATGGAATAAACCAACAGACTATCAATACTATCCAGGCAACACACAATGGAATAAACCAACAGACTATCAATACTAACTCACAATGGAATAAACCAACAGTAACTCACAATGGAATAAACCAACAGACTATCATCCAGGTAACTCACAATGGAATAAACCAACAGACTATCAATACTATCCAGGTAACTCACAATGGAATAAACCAAACAGACTATCAATACTATCCAGGTAACTCACAATGGAATAAACCAAACAGACTATCAATAATAAACTCACAATGGAATAAACTAAACAGACTATCAATAATATCCAGGTAACTCACAATGGAATAAACCAACAGACTATCAATAATATCCAGGTAACTCACAATGGAATAAACCAAACAGACTATCAATAATATCCAGGTAACTCACAATGGAATAAACCAAACAGACTATCAATAATATCCAGGTAACTCACAATGGAATAAACCCAACAGACTATCAATACTATCCAGGCAACTCACAATGGAATAAACCCAACAGACTATCAATACTATCCAGGTAACTCACAATGGAATAAACCCAACAGACTATCAATACTATCCAGGCAACTCACAATGGAATAAACCCAACAGACTATCAATACTATCCAGGCAACTCACAATGGAATAAACCAAACAGACTATCAATAATATCCAGGTAACTCACAATGGAATAAACCCAACAGACTATCAATACTATCCAGGCAACTCACAATGGAATAAACCCAACAGACTATCAATACTATCCAGGTAACTCACAATGGAATAAACCAAACAGACTATCAATACTATCCAGGCAACTCACAATGGAATAAACCAACAGACTATCAATAATATCCAACTCACAATGGAATAAACCAAACAGACTATCAATACTATCCAGGCAACTCACAATGGAATAAACCAAACAGACTATCAATACTATCCAGGTAACTCACAATGGAATAAACCAAACAGACTATCAATACTATCCAGGTAACTCACAATGGAATAAACCAAACAGACTATCAATACTATCCAGGCAACACACAATGGAATAAACCAACAGACTATCAATACTATCCAGGCAACTCACAATGGAATAAACCAAACAGACTATCAATACTATCCAGGCAACTCACAATGGAATAAACCCAACAGACTATCAATAATATCCAGGTAACTCACAATGGAATAAACCAACAGACTATCAATACTATCCAGGCAACTCACAATGGAATAAACCAAACAGACTATCAATACTATCCAGGCAACTCACAATGGACTAAACCAAACAGACTATCAATACTATCCAGGTAACTCACAATGGAATAAACCAAACAGACTATCAATACTATCCAGGCAACTCACAATGGAATAAACTAAGCAGACTATCAATAATATCCAGGTAACTCACAATGGAATAAACCAACAGACTATCAATAATATCCAGGTAACTCACAATGGAATAAACTAAACAGACTATCAATAATATCCAGGTAACTCACAATTGAATAAACCAACAGACTATCAATAATATCCAGGTAACTCACAATGGAATAAACCCAACAGACTATCAATACTATCCAGGCAACTCACAATGGAATAAGCCAAACAGACTATCAATAATATCCAGGTAACTCACAAAGGAATAAACCCAACAGACTATCAATACTATCCAGGCAACTCACAATGGAATAAACCCAACAGACTATCAATAATATCCAGGTAACTCACAATGGAATAAACCAACAGACTATCAATACTATCGAGGCAACTCACAATGGAATAAACCAAACAGACTATCAATACTATCCAGGCAACTCACAATGGACTAAACCAAACAGACTATCAATACTATCCAGGTAACTCACAATGGAATAAACCAAACAGACTATCAATACTATCCAGGCAACTCACAATGGAATAAACTAAACAGACTATCAATAATATCCAGGTAACTCACAATGGAATAAACCAACAGACTATCAATAATATCCAGGTAACTCACAATGGAATAAACTAAACAGACTATCAATAATATCCAGGTAACTCACAATGGAATAAACCAACAGACTATCAATAATATCCAGGTAACTCACAATGGAATAAACCCAACAGACTATCAATACTATCCAGGCAACTCACAATGGAATAAGCCAAACAGACTATCAATAATATCCAGGTAACTCACAATGGAATAAACCAAACAGACTATCAATACTATCCAGGTAACTCACAATGGAATAAACCAAACAGACTATCAATACTATCCAGGTAACTCACAATGGAATAAACCCAACAGACTGTCAATAATATCCAGGTAACTCACAATGGAATAAACCAAACAGACTATCAATAATATCCAGGTAACTCACAATGGACTAAACCAAACAGACTATCAATAATATCCAGGTAACTCACAATGGAATAAACCAAACAGACTATCAATAATATCCAGGCAACTCACAATGGAATAAACCAAACAGACTATCAATAATATCCAGGTAACTCACAATGGAATAAACCAACAGACTATCAATAATATCCAGGTAACTCACAATGGAATAAACCAAACAGACTATCAATAATATCTAGTAACTCACAATGGAATAAACCAACAGACTATCAATAATATCCAGTAACTCACAATGGAATAAACCAAACAGACTATCAATACTATCCAGGTAACTCAAAATGGAATAAACCAAACAGACTATCAATACTATCCAGGTAACTCACAATGGAATAAACCAACAGACTATCAATAAATCCAGACTATCAATACTATCCAGGTAACTCACAATGGAATAAACCAAACAGACTATCACAATACTATCCAGGTAACTCACAATGGAATAAACCAAACAGACTATCAATACTATCCAGGTAACTCACAATGGAATAAACCAAACAGACTATCAATACTATCCAGGTAACTCACAATGGAATAAACCAAACAGACTATCAATATATCCAGGCAACTCACAATGGAATAAACCAAACAGACTATCAATACTATCCAGATAACTCACAATGGAATTAACCAAACAGACTATCAATAATATCCAGGCAACTCACAATAGAACAAACCAAACAGACTATCAATACTATCCAGGTAACTCACAATGGAATTAACCAAACAGACTATCAATAATATCTAGGCAACTCACAATGGAATACCAAGCAGACTATCAATAATATCCAGGTAACTCACAATGGAATAAACCAAACAGACTATCAATAATATCCAGGTAACTCACAATGGAGTAAACCAAACAGACTATCAATAATATCCAGGTAACTCACAATGGAATAAACCAAACAGACTATCAATAATATCCAGGTAACTCACAATGGAATAAACTAAACAGACTATCAATAATATCCAGACAACTCACAATGGAATAAACCAAACAGACTATCAATAATATCCAGGCAACTCACAATGGAATAAACCAAACAGACTATCAATAATATCCAGGCAACTCACAACGGAATAAACCAAACAGACTATCAATAATATCCAGGTAACTCACAATGGAATAAACCAACAGATTATCAATAATATCCAGGTAACTCACAATGGAATAAACCAAACAGACTATCAATAATATTCAGGTAACTCACTATGGAATAAATCAACAGACTATCAATAATATCCAGGTAACTCACAATGGAATAAACCAAACAGACTATCAATACTATCCAGGTAACTCACAATGGAATAAACCAACAGACTATCAATACTATCCAGGTAACTCACAATGGAATAAACCAAACAGACTATCAATACTATCCAGGTAACTCACAATGGAATAAACCAACAGACTATCAATACTATCCAGGTAACTCACAATGGAATAAACCAAACAGACTATCAATAATATTCAGGTAACTCACTATGGAATAAATCAACAGACTATCAATAATATCCAGGTAACTCACAATGGAATAAACCAAACAGACTATCAATACTATCCAGGTAACTCACAATGGAATAAACCAACTTGGGAAGCTATCAATACTATCCGGGTAACTCACAATGGAATAAACCAAACAGACTACATCAATAATATCCATTAACTCACAATGGAATAAACCAACAGACTATCAATACTATCCAGGTAACTCACAATGGAATAAACCAACAGACTATCAATAATATCCAGGTAACTCACAATGGAATAAACCAACAGACTACCAATAATATCCAGGTAACTCACAATGGAATAAACCAACAGACTATCAATAATATCCAGGTAACTCACAATGGAATAAACCAACAGACTATCAATACTATCCAGGTAACTCACAATGGAATAAACCAAACAGACTATCAATACTATCCAGGTAACTCACAATGGAATAAACCAAACAGACTATCAATAATATCTAGGTAACTCACAATGGAATAAACTAAACAGACTATCAATACTATCCAGGTAACTCACAATGGAATAAACCAAACAGACTATCAATAATATCCAGGCAACTCACAATGGAATAAACCAAACAGACTATCAATACTATCCAGGTAACTCACAATGGAATAAACCAAACAGACTATCAATAATATCCAGGTAACTCACAATGGAATAAACCAACAGACTATCAATAATATCCAGGTAACTCACAATGGAATAAACCAACAGACTATCAATACTATCCAGGTAACTCACAATGGAATAAACCAAACAGACTATCAATACTATCCAGGTAACTCACAATGGAATAAACCAACAGACTATCAATAATATCCAGGCAACTCACAATGGAATAAACCAAACAGACTATCAATACTATCCAGGTAACTCACAATGGAATAAACCAACAGACTATCAATACTATCCAGGTAACTCACAATGGAATAAACCAACAGACTATCAATAATATCCAGGTAACTCACAATGGAATAAACCAACAGACTATCAATAATATCCAGGTAACTCACAATGGAATAAACCAAACAGACTATCAATACTATCCAGGTAACTCACAATGGAATAAACCAAACAGACTATCAATACTATCCAGGTAACTCACAATGGAATAAACCCAACAGACTATCAATAATATCCAGGTAACTCACAATGGAATAAACCAAACAGACTATCAATAATATCCAGGTAACTCACAATGGACTAAACCAAACAGACTATCAATAATATCCAGGTAACTCACAATGGAATAAACCAAACAGACTATCAATAATATCCAGGCAACTCACAATGGACTAAACCAAACAGACTATCAATACTATCCAGGCAACTCACAATGGAATAAACCAACAGACTATCAATAATATCCAGGTAACTCACAATGGAATAAACTAAACAGACTATCAATAATATCTAGGTAACTCACAATGGAATAAACCAACAGACTATCAATAATATCCAGGTAACTCACAATGGAATAAACCAAACAGACTATCAATACTATCCAGGCAACTCACAATGGAATAAACCAAACAGACTATCAATACTATCCAGGTAACTCACAATGGAATAAACCAAACAGACTATCAATACTATCCAGG
>JAVTVY010040637.1:0-19673 GCA_036873755.1 Hanleya hanleyi | reverse complement strand
GGAGGACTACGCGAACGGACACACACCCACTTTAGAGAACGACCGTCAGCTGACCCTCGCCAAGCAAGGCAACTTGCGGTTGGAAACCCACTTTGCACGAGCCCTCCGGAGCACCATCAATGTGATCTGCTACGCCGAGTTTGACAACATCATTTCAAGTGGACAAGGCGCACAACGTCCTGTGTGATTCGCCACCTAACATGGATAGAGACCAGATTACCACCTTGCTGGAGAATGACCCAGAGACACGTATGGTCTTTCATGGGGTGTTCGTCCGAGATGTGTTCCCATTAGACCGTGTGTATCCTGCTGCCTACGTCCTATACAAGGACCCAATGGATCGACCCGGTCAATATTGGGTGGCCGTGTACTTGACAGAACAGCAGGGCAAATACTTTGATACGTACGAACTGCCATCCCTTCATCCCGATTTAACAACCTTCATGAAGGAAGGCGCAGAGACGTGATGTTGGACCAGTCAAGCCTTGCAAAGCCTGAGCAGTAGCGTCTGCGGCCAGTAATGCTTGTTTGACCTCTACCACCGTTGCCGGGGACGGACGCTACCCACTATCGTACAGATGTTTGACGAGTACCCTCAAGCTACTAATTGAGATGTACTGGTGTACGACTGGGCCGCAGATCATTTCAATGTACAAGCCCCGTTCTGGGCTTAAGTTCTAACCATTCCAATGTACAAGCCCCGTTCTGGGCTTCAGTTTTCACGTGGTTGTTCTCACGTTGTTGTTTTTGTTGTTGTTATCGAATAAAAAACAAAATGAGATCTCACCGAAAAACCTGTCTTGTGTGTTTCTGTACAATAGGCTACGAGCTTAAGTGGCCATTAATGCCCAATGCTTGAACAGAAATGTGAGATTCTAATTTTAACCAAACTAGTATCGGCCAGTCAATGAGTCGGCTGGGAAAGTAGCCAACCAGTGGCCTAGGATGGGACCAAATGTAACCAATCAATATCCAGAAAACAATGCAAGAGCACAGCAGTAAAATAGAGAGCCAATGAAATCAGCCCGCAGACCAAGTACATGTTTTGGTCTGGTTAAGATTGGGCATTCCAGCACAAACTTTTGACGAAGAAGGAAGATGGCAAGTTACAAGAGCAACAGGTGGAGTGAAAAAACTATAGAGTTCGAGGTGCGGGTAAAGATCAGGAAGACGGCGAGTGAAAAGCGGACGATATTGTCGGGGACCATGTTTGATGACGTGCATTCCGGGAGATTAACATTCCGGAGTAACTGAAGTCTATATACAGTCGTATTCAGGGACAGATAAATCTTGTTGCATTTCCCGGACATGTCAATTAATATTGAATAACTAAAGGACATATCCAGTCGTTTTCAGGGGCAGATAACGCTTGCTCGGCCTCAACGACAGGTCCGAAACGGCACGTAGATGCCTCTTGACTCTTCGAAACAGGCCCAGATAAGCCGGGGACCGATATTAGCCTCTCTAGACCTGGTTGATAAGGGGTTTCCCTAGTTTAGGGGTAAAATCCGTGTTCCGCTTTTCATCTTTTCGGGACGAATCCTAAATTTACATACACCTGCTCACACACCCTGCATCTGTCGGCAGGCTCCGATAAGCCGGGAGGCGATATTAGCCCCTCTAGACCTGGTTGATAAGGGTTTCCTCTACGTTAGGGTTAAAGTCCGTGTTCTGCTTTTTATATTTTCGGGACAAATCCTGAATTCACATACACTCACTCACCCACCCTGCCTCTGTCGGCAAGCCCCGATAAGTCGGGGAGCGATATTAGCCCCTCTAGACCTGGCTGATAAGGGGTTTGCCTAGTTTAGGGGTAAAGTTCGTGTTCCGCTTTTTATATTTCTGGGACAAATCCTAATTACAAGCGTCTGGTCCGTCATTCATAATTCAGCCGTTGTCCATTAGAGAATATCCGCGTCCATAATCCAAAGACCTATTCCATATTCCATATAACAGTATTAGCACCAAATTCAAAAAGACAATCATAGTATACATACCCATAGGCTTGTTTCCTGCCAGAGAGAAGCGGTCAACAGTTTTCAATGATGCCGGCAAGACATCATGATGTTCCAAAAATATCAAATCCGAATCGCTGATCAGTATTCTTAATCCATAATATTCGTTGTAAAGTCGTCATCTAAAGAATGATGTATCTCAGTCACGCTTTGATTGTGACAGTTCATATGAGTACCATGAGGATCTTGATGTACATGGGTTCATACGGCCCCTAGCCCCAGGTTAAGCGGAATGAGACACAAGTTACGAAACGTAACGCCATAGATCTTGCACGCTACGCTCGTATTTTGCTATCAGCATGCGACATGTTTCGCCAAATTTGAGAAACTTTGAGTGGAGGCGCTTGGTGGTGTAGCCCTGTTTGATAAGTTTCTGCAACAATGTTTTGTGACGTTGACTAAAATCGTCACAATTAACACAGGATCTAGCAAATGCTACTAGGCGTGATATGTGTACGCCATATGCAGTTCCCACTGGAATATTACTGTCCAGAAAGGGATAGTTTACGATGTCGAAATTGTAATCATCTCTTTTGTCATACAATCGACGAGAGAGAATACACCCACTCACCCACCCTGCCTCTATCGGCAGGCCCCGATAAGCCGGGGACCGATATTAGCCCCACTAGACGTGGTTGATAGGGGGTTTTCCTATTTTAGGAGCAAAGTCCGTGTTCCGCTTTTTATATTTTCGGGACAAATCCTAATTTTACATACACCCACTCACTCACCCTGCCTCTGTCGGCAGGCCCCGATAAGCCGGGAAGCGATATTGGCCCCTCTGGACCTGGTTGATAAGAGTTTTCTCTATTTTAGGGGTAAAGTCCGTGTTCCGCTTTTTATATTTTCGGGACAAATCCTAAATTTACATACACCCACTCATCCACCCTGCCTGCGTCGGCAGGCCGCGATAAGCCGGGAAGCGATATTGGCCCCTCTAGACCTGGTTGATAAGGGGTGTCCCTATTTTAGGGGTGAAGGCCGTGTTCTGCTTTTTATATTTGCGTGACAATTCCTCAATTCACATACACCCACTCACCCACCCTGCCTCTGTCGGCAAGCCCCGATAAGCCAGTGAGCGATATTAGCCCCTCTAGACCTGGTTGATAAAGGTTTTGCCTAGTTTAGGGGTAAAGTTCGTGTTCCGCTTTTTATATTTCTGGGACAAATCCTAATTACAAGCGTCTGGTCCGTCATTCATAATTCAGCCGTTGTCCATTAGAGAATATCCGCGTCCAGAATCCAAAGACCTATTCCATATTCTATATAACAGTATCAGCACCAAATTCAAAAAGACAATCATAGTATACATAAACATAGGCTTGTTTCCTGCCAGAGAGAAGCGGTCAACAGTTTTCAATGATGCCGGCAAGACATCATGATGTTCCAAAAATATCAAATCCGTATCGCTGATCAGTATTCTTAATCCATAATATTCGTTGTAAAGTCGTCATCTAAAGAATGATGTATCTCAGTCACGCTTTGATTGTGACTGTTCATATGAGTACCATGAGGATCTTGAAGTACATGGGTTCATACGGCCCCTAGCCCCGGGTTAAGCGGAATGAGACACAAGTTACGAAACGTAACGCCATAGATCTTGCACGCTACGCTCGTATTTTGCTATCAGCATGCGATATGTATCGCCAAATTTGAGAAACTTTGAGTGGAGGCGCTTGGTGGTGTAGCCCTATTTTATAAGTTTCTGCAACAATGTTTTGTGACGTTGATTAAAATCGTCACATTCAACACAGGATCTAGCAAATGCTACTAGGGTGATATGTATACGCCATATGCAGTTCCCACTGAAATATTACTGTCCAGAAAGGGATAGTTTACGATGTCGTAATTGTAATCATCTCTTTTGTCATACAATCGACGAGAGAGAATACACCCACTCACCCACCCTGACTCTATCGGCAGGCCCCGATAAGCCGGGGACCGATATTAGCCCCACTAGACGTGGTTGATAGGGGGTTTTCCTATTTTAGGGTTAAAGTCCGTGTTCCGCTTTTTATATTTTCGGGACAAATCCTAATTTTACATACACCCACTCTCTCACCCTGCCTCTGTCGGCAGGCCCTGATAAGCCGGAAAGCCATATTGGGCCCCCTGGACCTGGTTGATAAGAGTTAGGGGTAAAGTCCGTGTTCCGCTTTATATATTTTCGGGACAAATCCTAAATTTACATACACCCACTCACCCACCCTGCCCGTGTCGGCAGGCCGCGATAATCCGGGAAGCGATATTGGCCCCTCTAGACCTGGTTGATAAGGGGTTTCCCTATTTTAGGGGTGAAGTCCGTGTTCTGCTTTTTATATTTGCGGGACAATTCCTCAATTCACATACACCCACTCACCGATCCTGCCTGTGTCCGCATGCCGCGATAAGCCAGGGAGCGATATTAGCCCCTCTAGACGTGGTTGATAAGTGTTTTGCCCATTTTTGTCCCCCGCCGCAACGCGGCCGGGGACTTTAAAATGGTTCTTGCTTCTATGTGCAAATACTTCGTAAGCAATAACTTCTAAATGCTTTGTCGGATTCCGCCGAAATTTGGCATCTGCATTCTTTGCGACAAGACGTCTCTTGGTATTACGTTTCAGCAAGATCCGCCTGTAGGTGGCGCCACTGGGGTCTTGCTTCTATGTGTCCGTGCATGCACGGACATGTCCGTGCAAATACTTCGTAAGCAATAACTTCTAAATGCTTTGTCGGATTCCTCCGAAATTTGGCATCTGCATTCTTTGCGACAAGACGTCTGTTGGTATTACGTTTCAGCAAGATCCGCCTGTAGGTGGCGCCACTTGGTCTTGTTCCAATCTTTAGTGCATGTCCGTGGATGTTCGTGCAAATGCTTCATAAGCGATAACTCCTAAATGCTTTGTCGGATTCCTCCGAAATTTGGCATCTGCATTCTTTGCGACAAGACGTCTGTTGGTATTACGTTTCAGCAAGATCCGCCTGTAGGTGGCGCCACTGGGTCTTGTTCCAATATTTAGTGCATGTCCGTGCAAATACTGCATAAGCGATAACTCCTAAATGCTTTGTCGGATTTCTCCGAAATTTGGCATCTGCATTCTTTGCGACAAGACGTCGCTGGTATTACGTTTCAGCAAGACCGCCTGTAGGTGGCGCCACTGGGTCTTGTTCCAATCTTTAATGCATGTCCGTTCATGTTTGTTCAAATCCTTCGCGAGCGATAACTTTCGAACAATTTGTCGGATTTCTTCGAAATTTGGTAAATGCATTCCCTCCGTTGGTGATGCGTTTCAGCAAAATCCAACCGGAGGTGGCGCCACTAGAGTTCATTCCATTATTCCATGCTGTATTGGTCGAATTTCTTTGAAATATCCTACATATGTACCTTTCTGGGTAACATGAGAAACGTTGCGGCTCATCGGATTCTTCTCAAATTTGGCATGCATTTACCATGCCAGGAGCTGTTGCTTGGGATTGCCTTTCGCTCACTTGCACTCACAGGTGGCGCCACCTGGTGGCAACATCACAAATTCATTTCCGGGTAATAACTTGAGAACTGACCATCGGATTCTTCTCAAATTTTGTATGAATGTACTGTGACATAAGATGTCGCTTGATAATGCATTTCACTGACTTGCGCCTAGAGGTGGTGTCACCTGGTGTCAAAATCTAAATTTGGTTTCTGGGCAATAACTTGAGGACCCTCATCGGATTATTCTCAAATTTGGTATGCAGATGTCCCCACGATACCATGTTCCTTGGGATTGTATTTTTCCCGCTTCTGCCTACAGGTGGCGTCTCCTGGTGGAAAAATTTGTTTCCGGGCAATAATTTGGCAACTGCTCATCAGATTATTCTCAAATTTTGTATTCATATGTGACCCGCCCCAAATAACATGAACACCGGTGGGCATCTGGTACCGGCAATAACTTGAGGACCCCTCTTCAGAGTCTCAAAGTTCATATGCCGATACCATGACATGAGATGTCATTTGGGATTGTGTTTTGCCTGCTTGCACCTACAGGTGGCGACTCCTTGTGGCAAAGTCTAAATTTGGTTTCTGGGCAATAGGTTGAGGATGCCTTCATATTCTTGTCAAATTTAGTTTGCAGATAATATGCCATGAGTTGTCTCTTGGGGTTGCATTTCGGTTACATAATTTTCATGCTACATGGTAAAGAAAATATATTACAGTAGCAATCAACATTCAGTCAGCCATTCGGAGTTGATCTCAAAACCTGGGAAGGTGGAAAGACCCCTCTGCTTCTTACGCCTGTGAAGTAGCTGTTGCCATCCTCATGAATATCTTCTGAAACAGACAGCGCTTATAAATATTGCTGCCATTTTGGCGGGGGACCTAGCATCCTCTGGCTGCTTGTAGGTGTAAAGTCCGTGTTGCGCTTTTTATATTTTCGGGACAAATCCTAATTTAACATACACCAACTCACCCATCCTGCCTCAGTCGGCAGGCCCCGATAAGCCGGGGACCGATATTAGCCCCTCTAAACGTGATTGATAGGGTTTTCCCTATTTCAGGGGTAAAGTCCGTGTTCCGCTTTTTATGTTTTCGGGACAAATCCTAATTTTACATGCACCCCCCCATGACTTGATCGCCCTGGAGGAGCGCTTGACCCAATCGGGCCAATAGGGCCTACCTCGGTCCCAAAACGTCTATTCCCATACGCTTTGTCTACTGCGCATGCACAGAATGACATGAGTTCTACGTCATACCCTTCCCGACGGATGGACCCTCACGTATTCTACACATTGATACCTCCCCCGATCCAATCGGTCCATTAGGGGCCCCTCTGGGCCCCAAAACGTCTATTTCCATACACTTTCTCTACCGCACATGCGCAGAATGGCGTCAGTTTCACGTGACACCCATCCCGTCGGATGCTCCCTCGCGAATACTTCACATTGATACCTCTCACGACCCAATCGGACCACAAGGGGTCCCTCTCGCCCCCAAAACGTCCACTCAGCGCTACTTACCCACTACGCATGCGTACGTTGAATTTAAATAAAAAATTCAATCAATCGCTTCGGGACCCCGTTCATCGTGTTCTACGTGGTGAGATGTGAAAAACAAGATCCCACAACCCATACCGCAATGAGCATGTGTGGGTTTCTCATTAGGTTCAACATCGTCCCGTGCGTGGGCCAGTATGGGCCGTATAGTGATCGGCCCTCTGGTAGATTTCTATATGCTGTTTTCAACCTTGGTTTGTAGCATATGACTTGTGGTGTAATGGATAGCGTGTCTGCTTCTGGAGAGAGCGACTCGGGTTCAATTCCCGCTAGAACCCTTTCCCTTCTCCCGCTGTATGGCTCTGTAGTGAGGGTTCACCACTTGCCATTTATAATGAGCAAATAGATGGCAATATTTTCGGGGACTCTGAGCGTTCCATTAATGGTTCGGAAGGGCAGATAAAGGCTATATACATTTGCGTACACTTCGCCATCCATAAGATGGCTTGCGAATCGTGTGTCTCCATTATCGCGGAGCGATATCCGATATATTACCGGATTCTGTTCGGCCTTCATCCGGCGGAGAACAGACTCGTTAAATCTGATAAATTACAGGCTTTCGTACCACTGCTGAAACAGATATTGCCTGGGCTTACAAAATATATAGGTATGAATAACTTTCGTATCATACAAGAGGTGTGGTGGATCTGTAATTTTGAACAAGTAGGACATCACATGACTCGAAAATGGCGAGTTACGTTGGGGTTACGTCGGTAGACTTTTGCTGATTGGCTGACGAAGTCACGTGGTATTGATTTATGGAAATTCCCTCTCCCAGTTGCCGAAAGTAGGCTGGCAATGGATACACACGATCCCAGGGTCAGTCTTACCGCGTATAGATGACCAAGATGGTCACAGGTTGAGGCTATATATTCTCCGGGAGAGGGCCGGAGATTGCCGGAGATGACAGGGCATTATACAAAAACGGATTCACGGCGAATGACGTGCCATACATATTGGCCCCTGCGCACCATTATTAATATCCGGTAAGAGCATTTTACCGCGGATTGATCTTTGAAATGACGTGCGATATAAGAGTATTTGACTGCGCTGCAACTTTCGGTAACGTGCCCGGAAGCAGTGGTCAAAGGTCACTTCCGGTCACGTGACCGGATCCGGAAGTGAGGCATCATGGAATAGAGTGCACTCAGAGATCAAAGGTCAATCCGGGGTCAAATAGTCTTATATTACTACTCGGATCTCTCTTTGGTAAGCTTTGCCACACATTCTGGGAAAGAAGTACCGACGTACAGGGTGCCGAGTGGTGCATGCATTGTCTAGAAACAAAAGCCAATTTATGAGCGGGACAACTTCAGCAAATAATCTATGTTCTATTACCAATGCAGACTACAAACAAGCAGTCGCGTGTGTATAGTCTGGCCTGTTTGTGGCTTATTCGTATAAAAAAATGTGATCAGGCCACAAATACACAACTGCACGAAAGATTGAAAGTATTACGTTTTAAATTCTTCTACATTGAAATTTGGAAATTGATTGATTACTAAATTAATTATTTCAGGCATTCATCGCACCAGGGGATGATTTGTCGAGCAAGTGGTATGGATTACCGCAATATAATTATATAATTTGAGTTCAGAAACGGCTCTCCAGCCATATTGACTGAATTTGCCTCAACAGAAGTGTATATTACTTATAACGACAGTATATTTGATTGAAAAAGAAAGGCCTATATGATAAAAGAGTACCATCCAGACATTACCTGGGTAATGAAGCACACACACAGGAAACCAGCGGATGTGTTCACTGGAATATTCGATAATATTCGATTAACGAACCAAATTGCTGTTGTCAGCTGCATATACATGGCTTTGTTATCACCATGCGAGGGCGAATATGAGTACCTATAAAATATCCTAGCAATTGCCTTTCTTTCCAGGATTGCTATTAAAAAAACCTATTTCCTGTCGCTAGAGACACCGGAAATTAGTTAGCATCAAGAGAGGTTTTGTTAAGTAAAGCGCATCCTCATGTCTTGCTGGCATCATCGTTGCTCCGAAACGACAAAATCGAGGAGCTGAAACTTGGTAACTTTAAAGCTTATCTTATTGGGGTCCTTTTAAGCCTATTTTCATATATCCCCGAGCAGAGGATCATGGGTAAATTCAAAATGGCGGCCATGTGGTATCCGCGAAAGTCGTGTTTTTCAATCTTTTCGCTCCATTTTTTTTCACATTTTCCCTGCCTAAAAGGCCTTGAAAGTATTTTATTTATGCAAAACTAATTATTCTACATTTTATTTGATTTTTTTCGAGAGAAAAATCGGAGAAATGAAAATTTTTAAAAATCGACCCCAAAAAGCCCGAAAAATGGCTTTCGAGAAGATGACGTCACTGTGACGTCATCATGGTGGCCATCTGCGATTTTTTACATTTGCCGGTAGAGCTTGAACCCAAGATACTGTGTGGTAAGTTTCAGCGCTCTAGCCTTAGTGGTAGAGAAAATATATAGGGGGGCGGTTCCATCGGCCTAACAGAAACCGAAATATCGCTTGAGCCAGATAGTGTTAATATTTTATCTCATACACATTTGGAATTGACGGTAACTGTAAAACGAATTAGATATCTCGAATATTGACACCGAAATTCTTTATCGACCCGACGACGGCTGAATATTGAATGTCGGATTTGATGCTTGCTATTAGTACTTGATGTATCAGACATCATGTCAGGGCTCCCACTGGCCCTATTTTTCCCTATATTTTCTCAAATTTGACCGATTTTGCCCTATTATTCCTATATTTTCCCGATTATTCGTGCTTTTTCGTGCGGCTCAGACCTTGTATTTATTGTGATACAGATACACGAATAGTTGGCTTGTTTAAATCCTCCAAAATAACAACGCGACCAAGTCGGAAGTGGCCAAACTAAATTGTTTCTTCTTTACTACCTTGTCCCAGTGATCATGGTGATGAGTACAGGTTGTTTTTGGATAAAAAACACTGATCCTGTGAGATTGTAACTAACAAGTAATTATCCCTTTTGGTGACTGAAATGCCCTGTTTTCTGGATTTTGCCCTATATTTGCCCTATATTTTGTTCATTATATCCCTATATTTTCCCTATATTTTGATCATTATGTCCCTATATTTTGCCATAAATTTTGGCTATAGGTCAGCGGGAGCCCTGTCATGTGTCAAACATAGATGTCCTAATATCTGGCTCTGTTAAACCTGGTGCTATGAGAAATAAGACAGATTAGACGTTATTTTGAATTATGGTAAATCAAATACTATACAACATGAAAAAAAAATAGTATTAGTTTTTAGTTCGAAGGATAAAAATCACTGACCGTATTCGCCGATGAAGCTGATTGGTGGTGGTGATGGCGTTTTCAAACATTTTATACTGTTCATTCACTGCTATTGGTCATGTATATAATCGTTGAACGCTGGTGCTGCAGGAACGGAATGCTACATTTGCTCATTATCATAATGATGAATTATGTGACCGCCAATATTAAACTATCCAAACATGTGAGTATTTATAGAATGCAAGTTCGTATGCTGGACAGATAACTGTGAGGCCCGACGCCGATCAAGTGCTTCATTCTCCACCATGTTTACAAGTCACAAACATACAATCACAGTGAATTGTACAGATAGCAAGTATTGGGGACGAAACGTTCAACAGCAAAATCTCGCAATATACAGGAGCAAGTGAGGTTTTGGAAGTGAAGCCCAGAATCCCTAAGAATCCATTATGACTGCCATATTCCTTAACCCTATCTGGCCTGGGCGATTTGGTGTGTATCGCAGCCTGGGGTGGGGTGGGGGGGGGGGGCGGAAAGTGCCCCCCCTATATATTTTCTCTACCACTAAGGCTAGACCGCTGAAACTTACCACACAGTATCTTGGATTCAAGCTCTACCGGGAAATGTAAAACAATCCAAGATGGCCGCCACGATGACGTCACATTGACGTCATCTTATCGGAAGCCATTTTTCGGCCTTTTTGGGGTCGATTTTTCGAAATTTTCATTTTTTCGATTCTTCTCTCGAAAAAAATCAAATAAAATATAGAATAATTAGTTTTGCATAAATAAAATACTTTCAAAGCCTTTTAGGCAAGGAAAATGTGAAGAAATTGTGCGAAAATATTGAAAAACACGACTTTCGCGGATACCACATGGCCGCCATTTTGAATCTTCCATGATCCTCTGTCCGGGGGTATATAAAAATAGGCTCAAAATGACCCAAATAAGATAAGCTTTAAAGTCACCAAGTTTCAGCCTCCTCGGTTTTGTCGTTTCGGAGCAGCAGAGAAAAGTTCACTAGTGTGGCATTTTCCGCATCCCCCCCCCCCAGCCAGGTAGGGTTAAAATTGTAGATTTTCCGTAACTGGCAGCATATTTCCAAAATTTGCTGCCAATTACGGAAATCTACAATTTTAACATATAACTGATACACCAACTGTTTTGCTGGAAGCCAAGAGTTTCTACTCAAAGATCTACTCAAAAAATCATATATCTACAAACAGATTTAAGTCAGCTCTTCGCGCAAAATAATGTTAGACTCCCAGATGACGAAAAATTATCTTGTGAAGGACTCTTAACTATGAAGGAATGTAAAGAAGCTGTTGACCATATGAAAGGCGGAAAATCTCCCGGCTCTGACGTATTTACGTCTGAATTTTATAGTAAATTCTGGAACGTTCATAAAGTTAGACCGCGCTGCGCAGTTCGTTATTCGGAACGAGTCATATAGCGACTCATAACAGCGCCCCTAGCAGCGCTCCCTGGCGTCAGATTTGGGTTATGAATATGCAAAGATATAGAGCATGATACTCTCTCTTGCTATGCAGAGTTTGGAGTTCAAAGTACTCATAATTAAGAAGATACAGATTTCCATATCTGAAGAAATAATTGCTGGTCTCCTCGAATAATGAACTGCGAACTGCGAACCGCGGCCCAACTTTATGAACGTAATTCTGGAATGACATAGGTCCATTTATTCTCAGATCATTAAATTATGCTTTTAATAGCGGGGGCTCTTTCTAGATTTCAGCAGCAAGGAATTATTATATGTACATCGAAGGATGGGAAAAAGCAATCTCCATCAGCAATTGGAGACCCATAACTCTTCTAAATGTTTAAGATTTATTCACTTGCTATTGCAAATCCACTTGATTGAAAGTAATTGATTCAATAATTGGTGAAAAAAGCAAAAAGGCTTCATGAAAGATTCATAGGTGAAATAACTAAACTTATTTATGATATCATATCTTTCTCACAAGAAAATAACATTCCAGGATTAATCTTTCTTATCGACTTTGTAAAAGCCTTTGACAGCTTAGATTGGAATTTTATAATAGAGACACTTAAATCCTTTAATTTCGGCACAATTCTCTTAAGATGGGTCCAAATTTTTCAAACCAACCCTAAAAGCTGTGTCTCAAATAATGGACATCTGTCAGATTTCTTCAACATTGAACGTGGCTGTAGACAGGGCGATACTTGTCACCCTATCTTTTCATTTTGGCCGCTGAAGTATTAGCTATCAAGATAAAAAAAAATGATAAAGATATAAAAAGAATTCGAAATAAAGATTCTGAAATTCAATTCAATTCAATTCAATTCAATTCTTTATTGGCACTAACACAATTCAAATTGGTTATGGCCGAGAAACCATATCAAACACACAATAGTTCAGTGTACTACAAGAAATAGTAATACAAAGTGAAAACATGAGTAACAAGATACCTAACAGCCAGTGCTATTACCTGGAAGGACTTCTCCTGTTAAAACTCTCAGAAATAAATTTTGCGAAGAGTTTGGTGGTCTTAAATGTGTCACATTATAGAAGTTTAGTGAATGAAAATGAAATGAAAATGTTGGAGTACGCGGATGATACAAGACGATTGATGGACGGTTCAACGGAATCGTCGACAAGAGCTTTAGGAATATTCAACGAGTTTGCCAGACGTTCAGGTTTAAAAATTAACATGGCAAAATCGCAATTATTTTGGATTGGAAGTATGAAAGGGTGTCAAGTTAACCGTATCTGGCTTGGACTTTTTGGGACCTATCCTGGCCTCGGGGGGGGGGGTGCGAAATGCCCCCCCCCCCTAATTATTTTTGTACCCCTTGAGCTAGGGAGCTGAAACTTACCACACTATACCATTGGGTCATGCTCTACCAGAAAATGTAAAAATGTAAAAAAAATCCAAGATGGCCGCCTTGCTGACGTCACAGTGACGTCATTTTCAAAAACGGCATTTTTCGGTCGATTTTTCGGTCGGATTTTCCGATTTTTTTAATTATGCAATTTCTCCGCAAAAGCTGCATCATAAATTAGTAAATATTATTTTGATGTGAAATAAAATAGTTTTTGCCCACTTTTCATCGCGGAAAAGCAGACATTTGGAAGAAAAATGACGAAAATATCACTTTTCTGGGACCCCATGTGGCCGCCTCCGTTTTTTGTCGTTCAGGAAATAGCGCGGAAAGTTTGGTAGGAGGGGGCATTTCGGCCCCCTCCCCAGGCCAGGTAGGGTTAAGATATGTCCACACTTTCGAATAAATTGGGACCCTGGAGGGTTCAAACTGCTGGGAATTCGGTTCTCCACAAATCTTGAAGGAATGTTAAGCTTGAATTATACTGAAAAAATACAGAATGTCAACTGAAGTTGATTAGGACGCAGTCTTATGCCCATTGCTAAGGTAGCAATAATTAAACGCTGGTACCAATTATTTTTGTATTTTCTTTTGCATACTTTATTAATTTTACAGCATAAACAGTTACAAGCAAAAAACCCAACAACATGTGATTACCAAAAATACAATGAATTAGCAAATATAGGATTTCTGTTTCTTAAACTCCAATGCATAATTTGAAGACATAGCTTTTACATTGTATAGTACATCATAATAAATATAGTCGAAAATGTTAAAAATTCAGTTACCTTTACCTTCCCATAAGAAGGTGGAGAGAGGACCAGTATTGGTCAAATATTCTTTGCTCTCCGTTTTTATATCTAATGAACTGATCGTTATTGTAAATATATTTTAATTTTTTATGGCACTATGTATATGCGGAATGTGGCTAGAGGCTTCCATTTTATAAATATATATTTTTATTACTATGAGTAAATAGTCTAGTGGTTTGTTATTTAGTCCTACTAATCTCAATATAACCTTCTCTGGAGTTAACTGTATTTTTATTCCAGCATTTCACAACCACTTTTCAAATTCTCCCCATATTGATCTTATTATTTCACATTCCCCAAAAAGATGAAAGACCGTTTCTCTGGATTCTTTGCAAAAAGTACATAATTTACTGACACAAGGGTCTATCCTACTGGCAAAAATATTCGTTGTTAATATACTGTTAATAATTTTCTTATATGGTCACTTGTATTTTTCCTCTCTATAATTCTTTTGGAGAAGATAGATAGTTTGCCATTCTGTATTGCTGTAATTCTACCAAGAACTGTCTCCCAGTTTCGCTTATGAAAAGACGGAGATAACAATATAGTATAGTAAGTTTTACATCCCTTGTTGTCTTTTAATAATTTCCAAATGTGTGATGGTATAAGAGGAGTTACTTTCTGTATATTTAAATATATTTATGTCCAATTTGGTCGCTGCCTTCTTTAATGTTTGACAAACTCCCATAAATTCTAAATAGTTAATACTGAAACTAAATTTTCTATTGAAATCCGTGATTGATAAAAATTTTCCAGACTCATCTAATAATAGATCTTCTACAAGTCGCACACCACCTCCATCCCAATGCTTATAGTAAAACGGTTTTCCATTTATAACAAATTTATCATTCAGCCATATTATTTCACTAGAAAACAGATTTGCGTCATTTTAGCCATATTTATGTTGAAAATCCGCATATGCCGATAGTATACATCTTTCCAAAAAAGCATTATTCACCAAAGGGGTTACTACATTTTTCAACATAGTTTGGCCGGTCTGTATAATATTCACGTTTTCTGGAAGACATATATGTAATATTTTACTCCACGTTGGACTGCCATTTTTAATCCGCCTGAACCATGAATTTTTTGTGATTGCATGGTGTAGTAAATATCAGGTAATTTCAAGCCCAATAACTTTGTTGGATGTTTTGCTGTTTTTCTAGTAATTTTGTCAGGTTTTGAGTCCCAAATGAACAGAAAGATGTTTTTCTGAAGTTCCTCGGTCATTGCTGTCGGTGGATTTGGTAGTTCGCCCCGTACCCGTTTCAAATCCACTTGAATGTCGTCAAATCTTGTAATTTTTTAATCCATTTTTAACATAAGTGATTTCAATTCGGCAATGTCGTCCGAGGTCGCCATTTTGTCCGTGCTCACCATTCAGTACACAAGACCACACACAGTCAGAAAAATGGTGTTAATTAACACTAAAAATTGGTGTTGACTTCAACACCAAAAAACAGTGTTGAGTTACGCCCTACACCATATTGCCCCAACACCATTTATTGGTGTTATAGTTAACACCGTTATTTGGTGTTAGTTAACACCGTTATTCGGTGTTGAGTCAGCATCCGCACTCGTCGGTCAACACTAAAAAATGGTGTTGAGCCGGTTTCAACACCATTTATTGGTGTTAGTTAACACTGTTAATTGGTGTTGAGTCAGCATCAGCACTTGTCAGTCAACACTAAAAAATGGTGTTGAGCCAGCTTCAACACCATTTATTGGTGTTAGTTTACACTGTTTAATTGGTGTTGAGCTGGTGTTATTTAACACTTAGTTAACATCTGCATATTAATAGAGCCTGCACCAATTTATGGTAGGTGGGCACGTATAGGTGTTTCATTCGACATATTAAAGCTGAATGCATCTGCATATTGTCAGAGCCTGCACCAATTTATGGTAGGTGGGCATGCACCGTCTAGGTGATTTCGTTCGGTATTCACTTTATAGGTGAACAGAACCATTCAACGCCGGATAGGTCTTTTCGTTTAGCATTCACTTTATAGGTGAAAGAACTGATCAACGCAGCGCTTAGGTGTGGGAAATCAGCATACGCTTTATAGGCGATGAGATTTGTTTCTTTCCTTTGTCCGACGTTATAACTGTCAGCTATGCTGGTTTTGGAATACTCTGGGCCAGCCAGCCCGGCATTGTCTTATATAAGGATAGATGCGGGGCGCGCGGACCTCGGCGGAAGCACTAGACAGAGAATCGTAAAATCCGTCCGTCACTTGCAAATTTGTGTTTCTTTTTCCAATGAAAAGTTGAAAAGCTGGCAGTAAAGCGCACTGTGCGTCGCAATAAACCGGCAAAATACGTACAAGTAAGTTTACTCTATACGTATACGGCAATTATGACTGGAAAATTCCAACTTCTTGGTCTACTTGCTTGGTATAAAGTAATTTTTCAAACCAATTCAGCTTTAAACAAACCTACGACAGCGAGCTACAGGGCGCTTACCCAGCCGTCAAAATCCTGGGATTAACCAGAGACCCTATAACAATTTATTATAGTGTCCATGGATTAACACAGCGGAAAACACCGTTATTGTCAGCATATAGCACGGATAATCTGTTTTACTTTTTTCCCCCTTCTGTTTTCATCAGGCTGTTAATTATACAGATTGAATGATTGACTTAATGATTGACTTATTGATCAGGAAATAGTAAATAACGCAGATATATACTTGTTTTAGCGTTATTGTCAGCATATAGCCCTTTACGGATAATTTGTTTTAATATTTTTTTTCTTCTGCTTTTATAAAGCTGTTAATTATACAGATTAACATGTGGAGATATCAATAGAACTCACTTGCTGGTATGTGCTATATGCCGACAATAACGGCGTCACCCCAGAAATTTGGCAGCTGAGTTAAGCCACTGTTGTATTTTTAGCTGTTTATTACTCTTTTCTGGAGTCTTTATCACACAAATGATCCTTTGAGCTGTTAAATGTTACATTATTAATAATATCTTATTACCAACCTCAAAGGGGGCGGAAATCCGAATTAACGGTGAAAAGCGCGGTCTGGCTGTGCATAGTGAATACGTGGCCATGCTTCATGATTAAATATCTTGAGTCTTTGCGAGCCCACGCCATAGTTGTTAGGGGCCGCCGCAAAGGCTGCTGGGATACTTCCGTCTTCCAGAATTGCATTGATATGACGTCATAGCAAAATTTGGAATCCAATGGAAATCACTTGATAGTATGTGTAATATATATCGTTTTAATCATCTCCATTGATAAACTTGATCAACATCTGTATTTCTTTCAATACAATTTCGTCATTTTCGCTGCATTTCTGGGCTTCTAGTGTCGAGCGCCTGCATGGTTGAGTAGCTGATCTGTCTCCATTTATCAGAATATAGAACGAGCCAAATGCTCATATCATTATGTCTTGTTGGGCTAAAATCCGACGAAAGATAATGAAATTCCCATGATGGGCAGCGTTTTCCTCTGTATATCTGTAAATCCAATTCGCTGGTCTACATTTCAATAGCCGTATGTCCAAGCATCTAATCTCTCATTCAGGGCTGCCAAGTTGGACTGATTAAATATCTTGAGTCTTTGCGAGCGCAAAGCGCGAGCGTTCGCCCTAGGCGATCTGATTGCGAGATGTCGGCCATGCTGGCGGAAGTACGCACCACAAATACGCAAGACTATGAGTTCAAATTGCATTTTTCTTAAATTTTGAAATTAAAGTAAATTCAAATATCAATTTGTAGTTGGCGTAAACCAAAACGGCGAGCCTGCCGGGTTTCACATAACCCTTGTTTTTTTTCAATGCTGGAATTTTAACACCATTCTCTTAACACCGTTTTTGGCGTTGAACTGGTGTCGAAACACCCCCTTTTCTTAACACTGTTTTTTGGTGTTGAACTGGTCTCAACACCATTTTTCAGTGTTGGATTGGGTCAACACCATTTTCTGAACACCGTTTTTTGGTGTTGAGCTGGCCTCAACACCACATTTTGGTGTTGAATTATGTCAACACCATTTCTCAACACCACTTATTGGTGTTGAACTGGCCTCAACACTAAAAAATGGTGTTGGGCCAACACCGTTTTTCTGGCTGTGCAAACCAAGACAATGTCATTGTTTTGTCACGAATCCTGGTCAGATATTGAGCAGATTTACTCGTCAATATAAGCAGAGATATCACAATACCATTTGTATAGCGGAAATTGTCAGTATGGCGGTCGTCAATCAATACTAGTATGTGCTGGGATCAGCTTGGACACAGTAAAATCACCGTCTTGTCGGTTCCGCCATCTTCAATTGTCTCTAATTATGATCCACTTACTCAGTGTCCTACCAAATCCATCAAATAATTTCTTTGTAGAAATAGAAAATGTTTTCTGTCACTTCATATGGGGTGGAGGCCCGATAAAATAAAACGAAAAACAATTATTTGTTAAAAGGGCAATGGCGGTTTGGAACTTCCACACAATCCATCATTTGCAGCATATTTAAAAATAAAGTGGATAAAACGTTCCTTTGAGTTCACAGGCTTCTATAAAGAGTTACATAATGATATTTTAGAACCCATCGGCACAGATGCCTGGAATGTAAGTCCCTCTGGTCTTCTAGAATTTATTAATGGAATTAGCAATCCGTTTTGGAAAGAGTTACTTATTGCGCGTTTGCATTAAAGAAGAATTCAAAAATAGGCATATTTCAGATTTTGTACTGTTTGATTTTGCTCGCCGGACAGACTCTGAAGAAATTACTAAATGGCAATCCGAGGGAGTGAAAAATATCAACGATATAATTTATGAAAATAATAAATTCCTCTCTTTTAATATATTTAAAGCAAAATATAATTTATGTATAAAAAATGTTCAAAATTTATTTATAATCCGCTACTGGATGAGGGTTAAGGTGACCCCTGTACACGCCCAGGTGAGGTAGCAAAATGACTTAGAAACAGAAGGAGAAATAGTTGGATGTGACTGGCGAAAAATATACCAAATGGTGTGGTACGGCAACGGCAACGGCAACGCACATGCGATATCTTCCATATCAAATTATTCAACGGATTTTAGTCACAAACGTAGGATTGGAAAAATGGGGGAAAGTGCAATCGGCAGACTGTACTTTCTGTGGAAATGAAAGGGAGACAATAATTCAGATATTTTGGAAATGTATTCATGTTAAGACTGTCTGAGAAGATTTTACTACTTGGGTACAAAGGCAAAATCTTATACGTGATAAGATTAAGTTATCGGATGTTCTATTTGGTTATGCAGAACACCCTACATCTCTTTTAAGCCATTTGATCCTATTGATAAACAAGTGAGAAATGACTACATTGTAGTCAAAACCTGCGGCAGTGGCAATAATACAGTGAAAGACATATCAGCGGAGGTAGTGGTAATTGTAGAAAAAAGCGCCATCTGCCAGTGTTTTTATGCCAAGGGAAGTAATTTTCAACTTGTAACCCACAATTGTAGGGATTGCGTAATAGTTCTGATATCATATATATATATATATTCACTTTCCCCATTCAAAATCCGACGATTTTGACTCGGCCGTGCCGTCTATACTGAATTGACAGACGAACTCACCATGATCGCAATGTTTTGGTGCAAGTATCGTGTATGCCAAGTTTCAACATTCGGTTCAGTCGTTACTTTTTGCAAATCAAAAAGGCTTTCAAATATTTGGAAATCCAAACAAATTTCGAGGATTTAGTCATAGCG
>JAVTVY010040636.1:0-17990 GCA_036873755.1 Hanleya hanleyi | reverse complement strand
AGCCATGGCGATCTATGAACAGTATACCTTACTACCGCTTGAAATGAAAGGGGACCCCACGCACAGGTCCGTCATGAAGACCAAGCGTCACTTGGAAGAGGATATGGGTTTACCACCCACCGAGGCCCTGGAAAATGCGATTAGAATGCGCAAACAACTGTTTCAGGACATGCTGCCCGATGAATATCCAGGCCTGCCTGATGATGATTAGAACAAACGGTTCAGAGCGAACATGGCCGAAGACGGAACTCTCTGAAATGGCGACTTTTGATTGGACAAGAATACATCTAACGGGCAAGAACGAACATGACATGCAAATGGCGGTCTCTGATTGGACAAGAGTTCTTTCTTGAATTGTAAACATACCCAACGCGGCTCCCCCAGCGTGGGTATGTTATGATGGAGGGGAAAATAAACTATATGAAAAAAACTTCTTGTTGTTGTTGTTCTCTCATGTGTCATCCTTGTTGTTGTTGCTGTTGTTGTTGTTCTCTCTCCGGTCTATATCATAGTGTTATGTTAGAGTGTTAAAGCGTAACGATGGGCGTCGAGGGCGTCACTGCATTTCGAAGAATTAGTGGCAATTCCATGGAATATCAGAGCTTCTGAGCTATTTCACCAGGGCGTTGAAGCATTAAGAATGGCTTTGGTGGGCGTTGCTACAAGATGACACCTCACACGACGCATTCGCACCGCGGGTGGTCCATCTCTACACCAAATAACATCCTTCACTGCTAAAAAATGCCCACTTTCGCTACTACTCGTACTGATGACGTCACCAATGACGTCACAGATGCTTCGGACATGCCTCAAATCGGAATGTACGCTTTGAGAGCTACAACATGACACCTCACACGACGCATTCGGACCAAGGATGGTTCCTCTCTACTCCGAATACCTTCCTTCACTGCCCCAAAATGCCCACTTTCGCTACTACTCCTACTGATGACGTCAACAATGACGTCACAGATGCTTCGGACATGCCTCAAATCGGAATGTACACCTCGAGAGCTACAACATGACACCTCACACGACGCATTCGGACTAAGGATGGTCCCTCTCTACCCCAAACTCACCCCCACGCACCCCCAAAATGTCCACTTTTGCTACTACTCGTACCGATGACGTCATCAATGACGTCACAGATGACGTGGACATCCCTCAAATCGGAATGTACACCCCGAGAGCTACAAGATGACACCTTCCAGGACGCATTCGGACTAAGGATGGTCCCTCTCTACCCCAAACACACCCCACGCACCCACAAAATGTCCACTTTCGCTACTACTCGTACCGATGACGTCATCAATGACGTCACAGATGACGCGGACGTCCCTCAAATCGGAATGTACACCCGGAGAGCAACAAAATGACACCTTCCAGGACGCATTCGAACCGAGAATAGCCCATCTCGACCCCAAATACCTTCCTTCACTGCCCCAAAATGGCCACTTTACTTACTATAACCAACTGCGCATGCGCAGATTAACGCGACTTGCATTCAAAAACACACCATTCTGACTCTACCCCACACAAGCTTCACTTTGACACCTCACACGACCCATTCGAACCGTGAATAGCCCATCTTTATCCCAAACACACCCCTACATAGCACCCAAAATGCCTGTTTTCTATACTACGGGCCAGGCTGCGCATGCGCAGACTATTGAACACAGACGAACCATTAGTGTAGTCAAGTGCTCCTCCACGAGAGCTTCAAAATAAGATCTCACTCGACCCCATTGGACCATGAGGGACTCACCTAGACTCCAACATGTCCACCCCGTATGGACCTATACACCCATAGCCATGCAGTATAGGCCTATGGGCCTAACCAGGCCTCGGTGACTTTTTTCAAAAATTTCACCGATTCGCACGGGGACACTTCCTATCATGTTCTAAATGCCGAGACGAGTAAAACGAGACCCCACAACCCTACCGCAAATGTATAGAAGTACGTTTCCCAGGGGGACAAACATCGATCCTATACCCCCAGTATGGGACTATATGGGGCTATATCGTACTTTTTCAAAAATTTCACCGATTCGTGCCGGGACACTTCCTATCATGTTCTAAATGACGAGACGAGTAAAACGAGACCCCACAACCCTACCGCAAATGTATAGAAGTACGTTTCCCAGGATGGTCCTATACCTCCCATACCCCATATAGGCATTTTCCCGTAATTTAGGATAAAGTCCGTATTCCGTATTTGTTCATGAAAATTTTTACATACACCCACCCTGGAACTAGGGGAAGATAACTCTGTTGATAGACAAGCCCCGTTAAGCCCGGCGACCTATATACCCCTCATACCCCATATAGGCATTTTCCCAGGTTTTTCGATAAAGTCCGTGTTCCGTATTTTTTTTTTCAGGAAAAATTTTACATGCACCCACCCAGCCATCAAATACCCCCTTCACCTAGGCTTCACTTTGATACCTCATAATACTCCATCTGGCCATTATTGGCTCCCCTAGATACCAAAACGTCTATTTTCATACCCTTGGGCCACCGCGCATGGGCAGAATGCCGATATTTCAACCCCACACCCAGTCCATCAGATGCCCCTTCACGAATGCTTCACTTTGATACCTCATATGACCCCGTCGGACCATTAGGGGCTTTCCTAGCTCCAAAACGTCTATTTGCATACCCTTGGGCCACCGCGCATGCGCAGAATGCCGATATGTCAACCCCACTCCCAGCCCATTAGATGCCCCTTCACATAAGCTTCACTTTGATACCTCACTCGACCCAATCGGACCATTTTATCTAGGGACTACTTTTTCTCCGCGGAAGCTTTTTCCCCGAGACCGAATCACCGCCAAAACCGCTGCCAAACCGCATGACCGCGGATGAATACATCCTGAATACATCCCCTGCAGCAATTGGAACTCTCCTGTGGTGGAGGTAGCTTTTGGTCTTTCTGCCGGAACTATACTGCACTTGACCTCTGTGACCTTGAAATGAGGTCGAAATGAGGTCAATGGGGTCTGTAATCATCTGTATATACTACTGTCGACACACGTATTTTTCTCTCACTCCATATTAACTCCATGAAGTTTGTAATCATTTAACCATATTAAATTCGTGTATGGAAACAGCAACAGCAGATTATCCAAGAACAATTGATGCTCCTAGACAGGATTCCCTTCCTAAGCTCTCTCTTCTCCGGTTAAGATGTTAGCCATTATTTGAAATACGGGCGTCAATAGCGAAGGAAATTCGATTGCGGGCGAACAAACTACCATAAAGAAAACACCGACTCTTTGTGCGTTTAGCGCCTTATTAGACGTCCTTATTGAAGGAAGTCCCTAGTATATTGTAAAGTTGGGGATTATCCACAGCAAAGCTTATTTTGATTCCTGCGGAGTAACCTCTTGTGCCGGAGAAGTAATTTAATGCATGGCGAAAAGTTAGAGTAGCGGATTGCCAAGATAGTCGAGTCATGGTTTGTGCTGCGGTATAATTACGAAGAAGTAATTATTTATTTATATGGACAACGTTATTTTACATATGCTGTCTTGATTAAGTCTGTACAAAGAAAAAAGATTAGCCAGCTGTCCTAGTAAACCAATCACCAGTAGATATGACTTCGGGACTGAACAGTCGCTTTGATATCGTAGACATTATGATTGCTGCCAGCCCATACCCCTATTATTTACAGTACCCTAGTGCTAGAGCCCTAGTATGGATGAGTGAGTTGGTTAGTATCCTTTGACGACGCTTCGCTGCCAACGCCTCTTTTGAAGGGATACCTAAAAGAAGCACCATGTCATAGGCAGATATGATACTCCTCCCAGTCACACTACCCGGACACCTGGATCAAACCAGGACCTCCTGTTTGCGAGACGGAAGCTCGAAACACTAGACCACAGCAGAGCCCCACCTCATGGGTTTATTTATTAGTCATTACTTGTATCTGTGCCACACTTGGACAAGGACTCAGTTTTTAGCTTACTGATCGAGAAGCTCCATTCAGTGATTCCCAGCACGCCTTCAAACACTATTTCTCGCCAGAGCCAGAAACGTTTCGATTGCACTACAGTGTAACGAGTGCCTGATATAAATAGCCATATATCACTCCGCTTGTGTGTTTAGCGCTTATGGAATCACAACTGACTTATGATGATCATAATAGCCCAATACCCTCTACAAATAATCCATAAGTCGTCTTTTGCGCATTAGTCGGGGTTATATTTTTTTCATACGTTCAGCAAATAAAATATCATCTTACTACTTCCATCGATAACCTGAAATGCAATAGGATGGTTTTTGGTCTGGTAAATTATTATTTGCTCGTGCGGCTCCAGTCGATTACGTCACAATTACCATGGTACACTGAAATGATATTGACCAGCGTCCCCAGGCTCTCTGTCCTTCTATCGTAGCACGGTTGTCATGGAAATTTGGTCCTGCTGAGATAGTTGCATCACTATTATTTTCACGAGGGTTCGTCTAGGTTTCTGCCCGTCAGATATATTTTGTTATACAGATCTCATTTAGGCAATACTGGAGCGTGTCTATACATGATAACGCGCTGATATGATACAATAGTTGGATACGTATAGCTGAAATTAATTATTCTCGTAGTAAGTTTCAATATCAGATCAACTGCGTCTGTGTCAGGTGAGATAAACTGTTTTGTTTCCGAATAACCCGAAGATATGGATTATACCAATACCTCTTGTGTTGTTAGATATTTTACGATCCTCATAAATATTTGTAGGATCTCGTTGAATGGAAGCATGCTGTATGGGTACATTTTGCTATAACAAATCTTGTCTATAGTCCGAAAGATTGCAAACTGATATCCCCGGGCACTTTATAGCCAACGAAATGTAGATGGCGCTCCAGACGGAGGATGATACATTTAATGGTTCTCAGTCCTAATCTTGACAAACACACCTACAAACGTCGTGAGCTGGAACCCACCCAAATTGACACGTGCATTGCTCTATCACGTCATATGTAACTCCGTGTAGCTTGTAACCATCTAACCATAGCTGTGTACAGACACCCCAGCAGCTGATTGTTCCATAAAAATTGATGACTCTGTAAAGGATTCCCACTAATCTCTATTTTCCATGTTAAGATGTTAGCGCTAATTGAAATACAGGTGTGAAAAGTGAAGATATTTCGATTGCGGCAGCACACACTACCTCAGGGAAATCCCCGACAGTTTGTGTTTTTTGCGAAACGTAGAAGTCCCTATTTTGATACAGAAACACACAAATATGTTTTAATGTTGCGGATTATCGCTCAAGAAGCTTGATTTGATTCCTCCAATGTGATCTGTTGTGACGGAGAATTGATTTAGTGTATGGCAGAGAGTTAGAATAACGGATTACCATGAATTTTGAATCGTGTTATGCTATAATTACGAGAAAGTAATTACTTATTTATATGAACTTAAGAGCTGACATACCGCTGTCCTCATTAACCCTACCAGGCCCCCCTACCAAACTGTTTAGCCTATCTCTGGAACGACAGAAAATGGAGAGCTGACGTTCCGTAACCTCATGGACTATCATATTGGGGTCATTTTGATCTTATTTGCATAACTCCCTGAGAAGAGGACCATGGGCAAATTCAAAATGGCGGCCATATGGGGTACCTGAATGTTCTCTTCATTTTTCTTCATAATCCCTGCATTTCTAAGAAGACAAATGGGCAAAAACTATTTTAATTCACATCAGATCATTATTTACTACTTTGTCATCCAGTTTGAAGAAAACACTTAAATAAAAAAAAGGAGAATTCTGACCGAAACATCGACCAAAAAATGCCTTTTTTGACAATGACGTCACTGTGACGTCATCAAAGTCGTCATCTTGGATTTTAGCGGGGGAGGGGGTGAAATGGCACCTCTCCAGATCAGGACAGGCCCCAAAAAGCCCAGGTCAGATAGGGTTAAGTTTGCACGAAAAAACCAATTCACCAGCTGTTCTACTGACATGGATAGTCAATGGATAAGACTCCAGCGTTGAACAATTTCTTAGATATCTCAGACGCCATGATTCTGTCAAGCCATTTACTACTGATTTACAGTGCGATAAACAGACTTTCACACATTCTCGTGGTTATTTCCCCTTGAATGTCCAATATTGAGTGTCCTATACTGTTAGAGTAATAAATTGACTATCAGCCAAGTTGATAGATCCTTTATCACAGGATAGGCAATTTCACCATTTGACTCGAATTCAACTTCTTTATTAATATTACCAGGCCTGATATACGATATTAAATCACATATTATGAAATCCGTGTGTAGAAACATCGATTCATGTACCTGCTTTCAAGTAATTTAACACTGGTTTAAACGCGTTTTACAAACAGCGCGAAAAGAAAGTTCGTAATGTTTTTGGAGATAAAAAAAACGCTGTGGTCACTCGCTTTTATACGATATTTTGACTGGCTCGGTTGATAATCCCCTCCCAACAAGAACAGAGACCCGTAACATATACTTATTAGTATCATGCTATCTATGCATGATAGTACTGAAGGTGGATATCGACCAGTCGTTGTTTTGAGCATACGGAAGGGAGCGTTTCACTGAATCCCAGCACAGTCTCAGGTGTACAAACACGTCCATACAATCTCACCTGAACATGCAGTCACGTGATCATTCATACTCAATTCTTTAACAGCCTGTACTGTTTGTAGAATTATCGATACCTTGCATAACCGTCTTTCTTTGCTTGATATAGTTTTGAAGAGTAACTGATCAGAATAAAAGACATAATCTTAGATTGTGCTTCGCGCGGATGGATTTATCAACTTCCAACGGCGTATGCTCCGTTTTACAGAACACAGTTGACTTGACGCTGCCACGATAGCAGAGAGGACCCAAGTTTGGTCAGGATTAATCTATCAAACTTTAAAAACTTCAGCTAAAAATAAGTAAACATGGACTGACTTCCTCGATTGCATGTATATCTCGTTAAAACACTTCTATTCTTCTATTCTAATCCATGAATTTTCACGAATCCAGAGGATTCCTGTTCCTCAGAGTTGATCTTACCTGTCCGATCTGATGACATGTGTGAATCCTAAAGACCATTTCTCCATTATTCGATATCACATGATTTTCTCCCTTCAGAAAGATATTCATGGAATCAATTGTTCTAGGTGTAGAAGAACACGAACTGCGTATATAGAAAGTCCGCTTTCTACTTCACTCAGCGGTTCATCTGAACAACAAGTATTGACTTTGGTCGGCATTGACCATGAATAGGATCTATAGTTGCTGTTTTTTGAGTACTGACTGATCTTTCCAAATCAAGCCCAATATCACACCATCTAAAAATTTCCGTTTGCGAGGCCGTCTTTGTTTTCTGGCAGTTGGCGAATTTATCACAAATGAATCCTGGTCGTTTTATTATTGCGCTCTTGTTTTTAGTGTACTAAGCCCTCCTGCAGGCACTTTTACACACCCTCTAGAATTTGTCCTTTATACAGCTAATAGTATGCCTCATAGCTTCGGTAATGTATAAATTTGTAGAAAGTACATTTCTTAAGGATTCCAAATATATAAATTTGTTCACTGTAAATATGTAGGATGTGAAGATATTCAAATTTAAATCAAATAATTTAAAAAAATGAGCCTCTTTTTTAAATGGCTATTTTCAAAAAAGTATTCAACTTATCGTTACTTACATCATCATTTTCATCAACTCCAACAGGAAATAGATGTCTCAGTTTTATAAATTTTGATCTAGTTCTTTTCTATTGACATTTAATTCAACTTCAAAGTTCAAAACTGTGAGTTGCTCAATTAAATGTAAATAGAATGAGAACTAGACTAAAATTGATAAAAATGAGACACTGATTACCTGTTGGAGTTGACTTCTACAGGAAATGATGATGTAAGTTATGGTAAGTTGAATACCTTTTTGAAAATAGCCAATTAAAACATTAAAATTAAATTTTAAATTAAATTTGTTTAAAATCCGAATATCTTCACAACCTACAGGTTTACAGTAAACAAATTTATTTGGAATAACTATGACGCATAACAAAACAAATTCCAGAGGGTGTGCAAAAGTTTGTACAGGAGGGCTCAGTATCCTTAAAGACGAAAAACAACATCACATAGAGTAGGTTCATATAACACTAAAATGCTTTTATTTAATGTTTACACAGCTATGAAATACGGGGGGGGGGGGAGTGAATGTGATAATAAATTGGTCGAAGATCGAATAGTTGCACTACTCGAAAATCAAAGCATTTCTTCGCATCCGGGTTATATAAGCCTTTGATCATTCAATCATATGCGATTTCTTTCCAAAGACGACATCGATGCTAGCTCAATGTTAACAAAACACTCCAGTTTATTTTCGCTGCCGAGATAAAATCTCAGAATGGGTCGAATGTAAAAACAACCAAAACAACAGCCCCAAAATGGAACGGAATTGAATCGATAAATTGAGATGAGTGAAGTACTGCTTTCTGCTTTCTTATATTGTGAAAAATCATCACAGGGTAGAAATCACCAGAGATGAAAATGGTTGAACGGACGCACGGATCGACATTGTTTGGAAGATTGGAATATAACGATATCTTGTCCACATTCTTGAAATGTTATATGTCATCGGTTTATATATCATGAGAAAAAATATCCGATAAAGTAAATTAAAAAAAACAAATCGATATTGCAATTTTGTCCATGATGCTGAAAACGCAGCTAAGATACATCTCGAAACTTGATTTCATTGAAGTGATACTGTCTAGTGATTGAGGCGATATACTACCACGTGATTGAGACGATACTTGCGTATGTCTGCACATGATAACGCGACGATATTACACCATGGTTGGTTACATAAATCTGAAATTAATTACTCTCGCCGTCAGTTTCAAGATAAGATCAACGGCGACCGTGTCAAGTGAGACAGACTTGACCAAGTGATTTAAATCCGAAATACCCTAAGATAGGATTATACCAATATCACTGGTCTGATTCGATTGTTTTCGATCCCCATAAATGTTTGTATGATCACTTTGAATGGACGTATGTTGCATAAGTACATTTTGTTAAAACAAATGTTTTCTATGATGCACCGAATTTTCGAACTGATATCCGGACACCTTTCGTTAACAATAAGTAGATGGCGCTCCAGGCGGACGACTATCCGGGCATTCAGCTTTCATTGGTTCTTAATCCTAATATTGACAGTCGCTCCTACAACCGCCGTGAATTGGGACCGACTCGAATTGACACGTGTATTTTTCTGTCACTCCATTTGTAACTCCATGTCCTTTATTTCCATTTAACCATAGTCGTGTATAGAAAAAACAGCAGCCGATTATCCAATAACAATTGAAGAACTTAGATGTGATTTCGACTAAGCACTCTCCCTGTTAAGATGTTAGCCATTAATTGAAATACGGGTGTCAAAATCGAAGGAAATTCGATTGCGAACGCACAAACTCCCATTGGGGAAACACCGGCAGTACCGGTAGTTTGTGCTTTTAGCGCTAAGTAGACGTCCTTATTAAAGAAAGACCCCAGAATATTGTAATGTTGAGGATTTTTGCCTGCAACGCTTATTTTGATTCCTGCGAAGTAGCATTTTGTGTCGGAGACATTCAATGCATGGCGGAGTGTTAGAGTAGCGAATTGTTCTTCGGGTCGACCAGGTTTGTGCTGTCGTATAATTACGACGAAGTAATTATTCGTTTTCATCACCATCTGAACTGTGCCGTCTTGAGTAAGTCCATGCAAACAAACGGGATTGGCCAGCTGTCCTATTGATACCGATAACCAATAGATACGACTCCAGGATTGAACAATCGCTTAGATATCACAGACACTTTGATTTCTGCCAGACCATATCCCTATGATTTACAGTATCCTAGTGCTAGAGTCCTAGTGTGGATGAGTGAGTGGGTGAGTATCACTTGTCGTCGCTTCCATTCCAACGCCTCTTTTGAAGGGATACCAAAATGAAGCACATGTCGTATGCAGATATGATACTCCCCCCAGTCACACTGGGTCAGCCCAGGGCCTCTCCTTTGCGAGACGGACGCTCGAATCAAAAGACTACCACAGACCCCCACCCAAGGGTTTATTTACCAGTCAGTACTTGCATCTATGTCATCTACTCATAGTGGAACAAACTTGGACAAGGATTCGTCCCAGTTTTCAGCTTACTGGTCGAGGAGCTCCATTCAGTGATTCCCAGCACACCGTAAAACAAAATTGCTCGATGACGTTAAGCTACACACTAACACATATGAACAGCCCGGAACGTTTCGCTTGCATACAGTTTAACTAGTGCCTGATAGAAATGGGCATATACCATTCTGCTGGTGTGTTTATCGCCCATGGAATTAAAATAAGATGATGATAATCATATAGGACCATTACTATCTACAAAACATCTATAAATCGTACTTTTGGGCATTAGTCGCGGGTATATATTTGTATACTTTCAGCGAATCAAATCTCACCTTACTTACTACTTCCATCGATAACCTGAAATACCATAGGATGATTTTTGATCTGATAAATTATTATTTGCTCGTGTGGATCCTGTCAGTCATATTATTTTGACAGACCTGGATCTGATTTAAGCGATACTATACCGCGTGTCTATATGTGATAACGTGACGGTAAAACACCATAGCTCGATACCTAAAGTTGAAATTAATTACTCTCGCAGTCAGTTTCAATATCAGATCAACGGTGTCCGTGTCAAGTGAGATAAACTGATTTAATTCCGAATAACCCGAAGATATGGATTATATTTTTAGCGATTCTCATCAACGTTGGTACGATCAGTTTGAATGCGAGCTTGTTGCATGGGTATATAATTCTTCAACCAGATCTGTCCTATGGTGCGAAAAATTACATGCAGATATCCGGACACTTTAGTCAATATCCAGTAGATGGCGCTCCAGGCGGATGGTTATCCGGGCAACATAGTTTCAGTGCTTCGCAGTCCTAATGTTGACAAACGTACATACAAACACCGTGAACTGGGAGCCACTCAAATTGACACGTGTATTCCTGTATAACGTCACATTTAACTCCCTGTATTTTGATATCATTTAACTATAGCGGTGTGTAGATGCAGCAGCAACCGATTGTCCCATAACACTTGATGAATTTTGACAAGAGAACCATTGAGCGTTATTTTCCATGTTAAAATGTTAGCGCGAATTGAAATATAGATCATAAAAATAAATCATTTTCTCGAATTTATTACAAGAATCGATTTATTTAAGGATAAATGATGTCATTTAGAAAAGTATAGTCCTCAAAATCACGCGCTAATAACTCTCTCAGTTCTCATCAAACAAACTCGCTTTTTTGGAATAATGAACTTTACTATCTGAATAAAAATACTTTGCCTCAGTTTTTAGTTAGGGCCTATAAGTTATTTTATCGTCGTGCAAAGTTGAAAGATTGAAAAAATCTACAAAAACTCGACCCCTCTCCACTAAATCATAAATAATTCATGAACGGGGCCGAACTTATAAAATTTTAGGCAATCTTTTGAAGATCTACATGATTGGAATATTGTGTTCAAAGTTCATGTTTGTACATCAAATAACAAGAGAGAAATTAGAACGGAAAAAACACTTTTTGACGAAAAACTAAACGGAGAAAACGGCCAAAAACCAATCAGCACTGTGTTCGACCGCTTGAGCCTCGCTAACCCCCTCTCTAATTTTCATAATTTCTTATTCCCCCAACTTGTAGGTTTGACTGTGTACTCTTGAAGCTTCGACCCGATACAGTAACCTTAATGTTGCGGATTATTACTCTTGAAGCTTGATTCCTCCGACGTAACCGTTTGTACCGGATAAGTAATTTAGTGCATGGCAGAGAGTTAGAATAGTGGATTACCGAAATCTTCGAGTCGTCCTGCGGTGTAATTACGAGAAAATAATTATTTATTTATATTAACACTAAGAGCTGACCTACGCTTTCTCGATTAAGTTGTACAAACAAAACGAATTCACCAGCTGTCCTACTGAGATCGATAATCAATCGATAAGACTCCCTCAGTGAACAATCTCTTAGATATCTCACCGTGATTTCTGCCAAGCCAGGTACACTCTTAAAACGAAAATGTTAGATTTAACATCCAGATTATTGGAGGAGGGAAAGCATTTAGAAAGTGTTGTTTCACCACTTTTTAATATAATATATAATATAATGCTTTATTTATTTCATGAGGATTGTACACAGCCACAAGGCCACAAGGTACTCTCCTCGAACATATATACAAAGGATATACATTATATAGGTTCAATGTTTCAAATTCATGTATTAAAACGGGAAAATAAATTAAATCGTGTAGTGGGAAATGAAATATTTTGAATATACATGTACAAATAAAAGTAGCAACATTAAACATGATTATATAGAAAAATACAAAATCGGCTCCATACAAACAGGCATATCCACAATCAGAACATAAAATATACATATTACATACAAGTTACAACCCGTTAAGAACATGAGCATAATGTGCATACTACTGTAACAAATATATACATTCAATGTACAACCCTATATGTCATGTATATACATAAATTATTTCCATACTATAAAAACATATTTGTATATACACTACACAAATAAAACAACATGTGGATGGTGAAATCAAATGACAGTGTTTAATTGTTGGATGCAACAGTTAAAATGTTGCATTTAACACTTAAAAGCGGTGAATACAACACTTTCTAAATGTTGCATTTAACACTTAAAAGCGGTGAATACAACACTTCCTAAATGCTTTCCCTCCTCCAACACTCTAGATGTTGAATCTAACATCTGCATTTTAAGAGTGTACCTCTGATTTACAGTCCGATACACATGATTTCATACATTCTCATGATTATATTCCTATGGGTGTCCAATCTCGTGCGTTCATGTAGTAGTCATTAACATCATACCTTCTACGCAGGGTAGACCAAAACTTGGATACCGACCGGTCCCTGTTTTTCGCATATGCAGGGGTGCCTTTCAGTGAATCCTCTCACACCCTCAGATGTATTTATCATATCTAAACGTTCACACCTGAGTGAGCAGTCATGTGATCATTCATACTCAATTCTTTGAGAAAACACTGTACTGTTAGTAGAATTATCAATACCTAGCATAAATGTCTGTTCTTTGAAATAGTTTTGAAGAGTAACTCAAGTTTTGAAGCATTTCCTTCGGTCGGATGAAAGAATCAAACTCCCTGCGGCGTTTGCTCCGTTTCACAGAACTCACTTCCCTTGACACTGCCACAATAGCAGACCGGATCGGATTGTAGCGCAGCCGAATAACGCCCACGATTGTGAGTCTGGTTGCACTTTTTCCCCATGGATTCCATCAAACTTAAAAAATTTAAGCTAAAAATAAAAACATGTGCTGGCTCCGTTAATTACATGAATATGCTATCAAAACATATTCCTTGACATTCATATTAATAAATTGCATGGAGACCTATACCTCGGAGTTGATCGTACGTGTCCGATCTGATGACGCGTGAATCATAAGACAGTATCGTTCCATTGTTTGGTATCACACGGTGTTCGCCCTTCAGAAATATATGCCATGTGTATTTCTGCCACGGAATCAATATTGCTCTATTGAACATGTAAGAGAATACGGGCACTAACCGCATATACAGAAAGTCCTCTCCCTACTTTACTCAATGGTTCGTCTGCACAACAAGTATTTACTTTGGATTGGCCATGAATAGGATCTGTAGTTGTTGTTTTTTGCGTATTGATTAATCTTCTCGATTCAAGTCCAATATAACACCATCCCAGAATTTCCGTTCGGGAGGCCGGTTTTTTTCTTACAATTGACGAATTTATCAAGAATGAAACCTGATGGTTTTATTAGCGCTCTCTTGTTTTTTTTTGTTTTTTTTTTCTTCATGGCAAAAAACAACATCACAATGAGTATCTTCTAATACTACTGAAATGTTGAATTGAATGTTTTTACACCAGCATGAAATGAAGGGAGAAAGTGGTAGTAAATTGAGGTAGAGGCATGTAAGTTTTTGATCAGTCAATAATGTGTGGTGCCTCTTCAAAGACGACATTGAGGATAGCAAGTCAATGATAACAAAACTCGCCCAATTTATATTCGCTGCCAAGATTATATTTCAAAAGAGTCGAATGTCAAAAAAACACAACCGGAAAATGGATCGGAATCGGACCAATGGAATGGCGAGGATGAGTGAAGTTCTGGTTTCCGCTATTGTGAAATCCCTTCAGTGTATACTCTTTTTGTATGGAGCACCAGGGATGCTCTTCGCGTAACAAATGCTTGTCACTCCGCTTGTGTGTTTAGCGCTTATGGAATCACAACTGACTGATGATGATCATAATAGCCCAATACCCTCTACAAATAATCCATAAGTCGTCTTTTGCGCATTAGTCGGGGTTATATTTTTTTTCATACGTTCAGCAAATAAAATATCATCTTACTACTTCCATCGATAAACCGAAATGCAATAGGATGGTTTTTGGTCTGGTAAATTATTATTTGCTCGTGCGGCTCCAGTCGATTACGTCACAATTACCGTGGTACACTGAAATGATATTGACCAGCGTCCCCAGGCTCTCTGTCCTTCCATCGTAGCACGGTTGTCATGGAAATTTGATCCTGCTGAGATAGTTGCATCACTATTATTTTCACGAGGGTTCGTCTAGGTTTCTGCCCGTCAGATATATTTTGTTAACAGATCTCATTTAGGCAATACTAGCGCGTGTCTATACATGATAACGCGCTGATATGACACAATGGTTGGATACGTATAGCTGAAATTAATTATTCTCGTAGTAAGTTTCAATATCAGATCAACTGCGTCTGTGTCAGGTGAGATAAACTGTTTTGTTTCCGAATAACCCGAAGTTATGGATTATACCAATACCTCTTGTGTTGTTAGATATTTTACGATCCTCATAAATATTTGTAGGATCTCGTTGAATGGAAGCATGCTGCATGGGTACATTTTGCTATAACAAATCTTGTCTATAGTCCGAAAGGTTGCAAACTGATATCCCCGGGCACTTTATAGCCAACGAAATGTAGATGGCGCTCCAGACGGAGGATGATACATTTAATGGTTCTCAGTCCTTATCTTGACAAACACACCTACAAACGTCGTGAGCTGGAACCCACCCAAATTGACACGTGCATTGCTCTATCACGTCATATGTAACTCCGTGTAGCTTGTAACCATCTAACCATAGCTGTGTACAGACACCCCAGCAGCTGATTGTTCCATAAAAATTGATGACTCTGTAAAGGATTCCCACTAATCTCTATTTTCCATGTTAATATTTTAGCGCTAATTGAAATACAGGTGTGAAACGTGAAGATATTTCGATTGCGGCAGCACACACTACCTCAGGGGAATCACCGACAGCTTGTGTTTTCGCGAAACGTAGAAGTCCCTATTTTGTTACAGAAACAAACAAGTATGTTTTAATGTTGCGGATTATCGCTTGAAAAGCTTGTTTTGGTTCCTCCAGTGTGGGCTGTTGTAAAGGAGAATTGATTTAGTGCATGTCAGAAAGTTAGAATAACTGATTACCATGAATTTTGAATCGTGTTATGGTATAATTATGAGAAAGTAATTACTTATTTATATGTTTTCATTAACCCTAACAGGCCCCCCTACCAACTTTCTGTGCTATCTCCGGAACGACAGAAAATGGAGAGCTGACGTTCCGTGACCTTATAGTCTATTATATTGGGGTCATTTTGAGCCTATTTGCATAACTCCTTGAGAAGAAGATCATGGAGAAATTCAAAATGGCGGCCATATGAGGTACCTGAATGTTCTCTTCATTTTTCTTCATAATCCCCGCTTTTCTACGAGGAAAAATGGGCAAAAACTATTTTATTCACATCAGATCATTATTTACATGTACTTATTTATCCTCCAGTTTTTGGGAAGAAAACACTTAAATAAATAAAAAATGGAGAAGTCTGACCGAAAAATCGACCCAAAAATGCTTTTTTTGACAATGACGTCACTGTGACGTCGTCATCTTGGATGTTAGCGGGGAAGGGGGTGAAATGGCACCTTCCCAGACCAGGGCAGGCCCCAAAAAGCCCAGCTCAGATAGGGTTAAGTTTGCACAAACAAACAATTCACCAGATGTCCTACTGACATCGATAGTCAATGGATAAGACTCCAGCGTTGAACAATCTCTTAGATATCTCAGACGCTGTGATTCTGTCAAGCCATTTATTCCTGATTTACAGAGCGATAAACAGACTTTCACACATTCTCGTGGTTATTTCCCCTCGAGTGTCCAATATTGAGTGTCCTATATTGTTAGAGTAATAAATTGTCTTACTCTTACTAAAAGTTGATAGATCCTTTATCACACGATAGGCAATTTCACCATTTGTCCCGAATTCAACTTCTTTATTAATATTACCAGGCCTGATATACGATATTAAATCACATATTATGAAATCAGTGTGTAAAAACATCGATTCAATGTACCTGCTTTCAAGTAATTTAACACTAATTTAAACGCGTTTTACAAACAGCGCGAAGAGAAAGTTCGAAATGTTTTTGGAGATAAAAAAAATCGCTGTGGTCACTCGCTTTTATACGATGTCTTGACTGGCTCGGCTGATAAATCCCCTCCCAACAAGAACAGAGACCCGTAACATAAACTTATTAATACCATGCCATCTATGCACGATAGTACTGAAGTTGGATATCGACCGGTCGCTGTTTTGTGCATACGGAAGGGAGCGTTTCAGTGAATCCCAGCACAGTCTCAGGTGTACAAACACGTCCATACGTTCTCACCTGAACATGCAGTCACGTGATCATTCATACTCAATTCTTTAACAGCCTGTACTGTTTGTAGAATTATCGGTACCTAACATAACCGTCTTTCTTTGCTTGATATAGTTTTGAAGAGTAACTGACCAGAATAAAAGATATAATCTTAGATTGTGCTTCGCTCGGGTGAATTTATCAACATATGCGTATGCTCCGTTTTACAGAATTCACTTGACTTGACGCTGCCACGATAGCAGAGAGGACCGAAGTTTGACGTGACCGAATAACGGCCAGGATTAATCTATCAAACTTTAAAAACTTAAGCTAGAAATAAGTAAACATGGACTGACTTCCTTGATTGCATGTATATCTCGTTAAAACACTTCTATTCTTTTATTCTAATCCATGAAGTTTCAGGAATGCAGAGGATACCTGTACCTCAGAGTTGATCTTACCTGTCCGATCTGATGACATGTATGAATCCTAAAGACTATTTCTCCATTGTTCGGTATCACATGATTTTCTCCCTTCAGAAAGATATTCATGGAATCAATTGTTCGAGGTGGAGAAGAACACGAACCGCTTATATAGAAAGTCCGCTTTCTACTTCACTCAGCGGTTCATCTGAACAACAAGTGTTGACTTTGGACGGCGTTGACCATGAATAGGATCTATTGTTGCTGTTTTTGCGTATTGACTAATCTTTCCAAATGAAGCCCAATATCACACCATCTAAAAATTTTCGTTTGCGAGGCCGTCTTTGTTTTCTGGCAATTGGCGAATTTATCACAAATGAATCCTGATGGTTTTATTATCGCTCTCTTGTGTTTTTCTTAAGGGTACTGAGTCCTCCTGCAAGCACTTTTACACACCCTCTAGAATTTGTCCTTTATACAGTTAAAAGTATGCCTCATAGCTTTGGTAATGTATAAATTTGCAGAGAGCACATTTCTTAAGGATTCCAAATATATAAATGTGTTCACTGTAAATATGTAGGGTGTGAAGATATTCAAATTTAAAACAAATATTTAAAAAAATAAGCCTTCTTTTTCAAATGGCTATTTTCAAAAAACATTCAACTTATCGTAACTTACATCATCATTTTCATCCACTCCAACAGGAAATATATGTCTTAGTTTTGTAAATTTTGGTCTAGTTCTTTTTCTATTGACATTTAATTCATCTTCAAAGTTCAAAACTGTGAGTTGCTCAATT